>CAJQZN010036063.1:0-20460 GCA_907164685.1 Colias eurytheme | reverse complement strand
TCGTCATCCGGCTCGAACAGCTCGGGTGCGTGCCACCCGTACCGCGATGAATGTGCATATGCTTTGTACTCTTTTAGCACGGAGCCTTCAGGACATTGCGAGTGTCCGGACAAGAGTGGCTCTGAATCCGCCGTCCTTGTTTTGCATGTGTCTGTATATTGAAAAAAAATGAGTATGGTATTAGAAAAGAATATCTTTTTATTACACGCTTTATATTAGCTTCACCTGTATGTTTGTTTGTTTGTAACCGACTTCTTTGGGCGCGATTTTGACCCACTTTAAACGGCCATATTTCGTTCAAACTTTGTAGATTTATTGAGGACCGATGACAATACACTAATTTGATAAAATTTTATATTTTTTAGTTCGGTTTTCTATAAAAAGCGTGTTTTTTTAAACTATTATTATTATTTAAATATAATATTGTGTGCATACCCAAAGAAAGTTTGCGTCCAGATTTTAAGTGAAAAGATTTTAAATGTATCTGATTTCAGTCAGATACATCCATACTTCCATACTAATATTATAAATGCGAAAGTAACTCTGTCTGTCTGTTACTCAATCACGCCTAAACTACTGAACCAATTTTTATGAAATTTGGTATGGAGATATTTTGATACCCGAGAAAGGACATAGGCTACTTTTTATCCCGGGAAAATGACGCAATCCCGGAAATCCCACGGGAACGGGAACTATGCAGGTTTTTCTTTGACTGCGCGGGCGAAGCCGCGGGCGGAAAGCTAGTTTCTTATATTTAAGAAATAAATGTAATCTGAAATTTTATTAGATCTATTTTTAGGATTAAAATATTATAAATCTACAGCTATACTTCCTTTCAAATTTATATAAGTATAGATTGTCTAATCTAAAAATGAACGCCCCTCCACTGTGTTTACGCTCACATTCAAAGTACGTGTATAGACGCAATACACACAAATTGGTCTGCCTCATTGGTCGTTCAGTCCTCCAGTCCCGTCCATGCCCGAAAGACAGGACCAGTTGGCCAACTAGTGCATAAATGACGCGATGCACGACAGAACGGACGTGTCATTCCGTACATAGCGCGCTCTCCCCGCCATACAATGCTAGGCACCTGAACTGATCGCCCGATTAGTTGACAAATCAGTGCGCGAGTGTCAAAGTTTGCAGTAGAATCGACGCGCGCACACATATAAAGTGGTTCAATAATTATTTGTCCTCACACATTGAAACAATTAAGTTTAGTGGAGGGGCGTTCATTTTTAGATTAGACAATCTCTACTTGACGTGATTTATCTCGATAAAAACTGAAACAAATAACCAATCCTCACCTTCAATATTAACATACAACGGTTCAGGCGAATACGCGTCATAGTCCTTTTCGCTCATCTTCACTTTAGGCACCTTCACACACGGGCTGAGATCGGCGAGTTTCGCCGTGTCGTGTGAAGTGAGCATTATGCTAGCACTGTTTAGCTCCGTGTGAATGTACCCTTGCATCTTGAGGAACGCCAGGGCACTCACTATGTCTAGCGCGTAGTGGACTGCCGTTTGCGTGCTCAATACCCGACCCTATTGACCAATTGTTGCATTTTTAATTGGTTTTAATTAATAAATTTGATAAGTTTTCATGTTTTTTATTAATGATGAAGAAATTTGTAACAATATGTATGTAGTAATCTGACATAATTTCGTTGAAAATAAATCGCTCGACTTTCATTGTTACAAATTTATGAACGTATGGTTGAGCAAGATTTAGTTGCATTTCTGTCGTGTGAATAATGTAGGACATAGTTTATTTTTTAAACAAACGGCTATCGGTAACTAACTGTGTATAGTATACACAGTTACCGATTTTACAGAATTTGTTATTTCGATTCATATCATCAACTTGCAGTGAACTTTGAAAAGGAATTACTCCACTAAATTAAATTTTTCATTGATGCTCCGTTCCTATTAGTCGTTGCATGATGTTAAAGAGCAGATCATCCTTGATGAATAGACGTAAAACATAAACTTGAAGTATGAAATTCCTGAAATTAGCTCTTCCAAACAATCAAACTGTTCAACTTTATAATAATTAATTACCTGCTCATGTAATATATTGTAGAGTGTATCTATAGTTCTCTCGCAAACTATATGCACGTTGTTCTGCACGTCCGGATACAAGCCCATTAGCAGAATCACATTTGGATGGCGACATTTTCTGTAAAACAAGACTCAGCAGTGATGGTTCAGAGGTAAAGGAATCTAGTTTTAATTTACGGAGTATTGAGGTTTATTATGAAATGAGCTTGCCATAGAACCAAAATGTTTCAAAGCATGTTGTTCCAGTACCTTGCAAGATGGGGTTTTGAGACAAAGAAAAGTAAAGTCGATTTTCCAGAAATATTGAAAAATTGGCTGATGATGACATAGACAGCACAACGATAGAATAAATAGCGGCTTAGTTAATTCATAAATAGTTGTTCAATCGCTTTATAAATAATCAATTGTAACAAAAACAAACTGTATTGAACATATTTTTTAAGCTGTGGTAAAAACGTTTAATCCAAATCAATTTAGCAACATTTGTGCATTTGATTTTACATACGTATAATGTATATCCATTCAATTAAAGTTATGTTAACACTGCGTGACAAACATGCAGTTAGTAGTTACGCAAAGCGTGTCGCATTAATCGCTGATTTCATACAGTTTAACAATTTGAATTTCTCTACACATTATAATATTTAGATACAAGTTTAATTTCATTCGAAATGTGGCCGATCCAGCCATTACAACATAAACTTTTGTATTTATTTGCGAACTACCCGCAAAAACCAAAAAAAAATATACCTTGTCTTACCCTATTCATTCATCCTACTTAATTTTATAAATGGAAAAGTTTGTATGTTTGTTTATTACTCATTCACGCAAAAACTGTTAAACCATTTTTCATGAAATTTGATAGGTACACAGAACGCACGGGAACGGGAGCTATGCGGTATTTCCTTTGACTACGCGAAGCTGCGGGCGAAAAGCTAGTCTTAATATTATGTTTACTTAAAGATTTGTTTTGGCAATACCGCTTACCTCAGAATATTAATCTCCATATTCCGTTTCTTCTTCACCTGCTCCATTGTAACACCGTACAGTGTCTTCATTTGCACCGGGACCACACCCCACTTGCCGAGACACCACTTCTTGTTTCTGTCGTACGTCATGTTGAGATTGCACGAACTGGCTATGGGCAAGCCGAATGTGCTTGCGTCGCTCTGGAAATTTTACTCTTGGATTTGCGAAAAGTACAACGTGCAGGTATACGTAAAATATAATATTAAAAAGCGGCGGTTGTACAAAAAAAAATAACTAAGAAATACATCAAAAATCTTTAAATTATATGCTTGAATAGGCCTATAGACTAAAAACTTATAAGAGAAATCTCGTCTAGTAAGAGGGGTCGAGAAAATTTACACAAGAATATTAAGATTAAGTTATAATTCATAATTTACCTTTGTATCATCTGTCCTGCTTGATTCTGCTGAATTCGCTTTCTCATCCACAAAACCGTCAACCTCCTCTTCATCGCTTCGTGAATCCAGAAAATTCTTAACATCGAACGGAAGAGAGTTGTTTTTGAAGAATAAAGGCGATACCGGCTGCTCATCGTCGAAATCTATGTGCTTTTGCGTTAAAAATTCAGGTGACCTGCACTGACTACGCTTCCTAGGTTCCGAATACGAGGTTTTGAATACATTCCCTGGCATGAATACCTGATTCTGGAATAGGAACTGTATGTTTGGCACGCCGTCGTGTTTGTCATCAGGTTGGGCACTTCGGGCCCTTTTGTGTAATTTCTTTTTGTACTTCAGGGCGGATTTCTTCTCGTAGTTGAACGTTTTGTCGGGGTCGCTGGCGCAATCTGTGCACGAGACGGGAAGGGAGTGTCGTCCGCATTTCTTTTTGTCTGGGGTTTCCCTAAGTTCGTTATAACCAGCAGAACGTCTGGCTTGAAACTCTGCTAAGTCCCGTTTGTACTCTTCAGTGCGTATTGTGCCTACGTGTCCATTTGTAGGCTCGTCTGGTTCTGCTTCCGATGGGTTTATTTGACTAGTCGTGACGGTCACCCGCTCTCTATAATTTAAATAACAAATGGTATGTTCATCAATATGTAAATCCTAAAGATTACAGTGGATGCAGTTTTTCAATATCTGAGGACATTTCAATAAAAAGAGTACTGATTGCATAAAAATTGTGAAAATTCTAACGTGTTATAGTACCTACTATTGGATTAGGGACAAATTGGACAGGATTAAATACAAAATCAGGTCTAATCACGCGTAGCGATAGTAATTTTTTGTAACCAAACCATTTCTAATACGTAACAGAAACGATTTCGAATTATGTATGCATTTTTTACCCAAATTCTAAATATAAAACAGTAATTATACGGTCGGTTTAATTAACAACCAAAACAAAAAATCAGTAAGCCCGCACTATGAGAATGTCAGTGTCATCGGCCGGCACAGTTTTAAGTTTTAACGATTCAAAGTTAATTGCTCTTGTAACGGAAATAGCTAAAACTGTACCAAGTGATTCACTATTTACAGGAAAATATATTAGGAATCAACAATATTTGACACTTTTGGGTCTGATACAGCTCAAATCTCTTGTATTATACTATCTACAAACCATAGACTTCTATTTAGAATCTCCGGTTTTTAAGTTGGTTAAAAAATAAAAATACACGTTTCCATTTTGGTGAGTCTCGAATTCTCGATTGACCTATTGTTCATTTGTTGATTCTCCGCCTAAAATACATCCGTAAATACCGAACCTTTATCTCGATTCAATACATGGAGGTCACATACCAGCGCTTTGTACACGATTCCATTGCAAATATATTAAGGTATTACTGTATAGCCTGCATTGTGTATTGGTGCATTTTAATTATCATGATAAAAACTAATTGACTAATAAAGAGGTTTACGTAAGGTTTTTATGGTTGCTTTCCTGTTTTAATTTCCTTTATAGCCTGTACAGTGAGCTTTTAGTTGACCAATCAGTTAATAGAAAATATTTATGTGTTGCAATAAATCTGTATAGCCCACATTTTAGTCACGAATGGGTCAATTTTATCGGCAATATTGTCAATCGATCGTAATTTTGTTTTAGACTAATAAAGTTAACTGCATTTATGACTGCCGCGTAGATATTGAAAAGGTCAGTTGTAATTTTATACCGCTTTTGATTGAAAGACCGCACGTTTATACAATACGCTTGAGAATCAAATTATTGGGAAATTCTAGTGAAATCCGTTTGATGATTGCTTTGGACATATGATTTTGTAAGCAATTTCTCGTACTAGATAAATTTCATCTAAAAATGAGTCACCGAGATAGCGCGCAATTATTTATTCGTCATACAGTATACTTGATACTATTTCATTGTCATAATTTTTTGTTAACACGTTCATCTATCATTTCACATCACATTTCTCATTACGACTTGTTCACTTCTCAGTGGTTTTATTGTACATTTTCGCAATGATTGTCGCGCAATAATGAGTTTCGTTCAATATTCAAGTTGCGCACGTCTCACAAGCGATTCTTCACAAGTGAAAAGTACTTCTCGTTACTTTTTATCGTGACAATAGTTAAGCCGTTACAGCGACTTGGAAAGATCTGATGATCAATTCATACTTTTGAAATAGAAAGTGTAAGCAAATTGATAGTGCAAGTTCGCAAAGCACCGCGGCCGCGGTCCGCGGTCTAGCTTTGAAACTTTTTATTAACAATTGTGTTTTTTGCTTTCACATTGTTGCATTTATTACGTACTTATTTGGTTTTTATGAAAATTTTTAGTCTTTGAAATAGGGTCGTTGCACTTATTATGCATCACCAGATATTTACAGACAGACTTGTCTGTCTGCCCGCGATAAACTCAAAAACTACTGCATTGATTTACATTCTGTTTTCACTAATGGAAAACATGGTTCTCGAGGCACGTTTTAGTATATATATACATATATATATACTATATGTATTATAGTTTCAGAGCACGCGAGTGACGTTGCAGGTAGGCGGGATAACTTGTTAAAAAAGCACGGAATCTAAAGTCTAAGTAGGATACGCGTCTAGTTGACTTTGGAAGGACAAAATAACGACAAGTTTCAGCAGCAAGCAAGAGGTTCATGCCTAAATTATATTACAGTGTACCTAGACTACCTTGGATTACATCACAATAAGTCAAGCTTATAATTAACAAATAGAAACTTTGGAAGTAGGTAAATAATGAATTTATTTCTAAATCCAAGTCATTCCCACGATCTAAGACACTATTTGAATACTATTATGGGAAATTACGTTTAAATCCGGTATGCGCTTATCAAATAACATTATGCAATGTTATTAGATGAGATCGCAATAGCGTAAGTCAATATTAATCACGATCGAGATTCACGTCCGTTCGCCTAAATCCGAGACATCGTGATTGATACATCCATTAATAACTTCATTCTATGCGGAACAGTTGTTATCTATTGTTTAAAATAGCAAATTCTACTTTCACCGAACTATTTACCGATACGTTTCAAATTTTAGTTTATTGCCAGCCGAATAGCCAAATTGATGGTTCGACAGCGGTTTATTTATGTAAGATTATCTATGACATAAGGGCTCTTTCAATTTATGCGTTTCGTATCGGACCGCTGCCGCACGTTTTCCGTGCCGCTAGTTATAACCCGCTGCCGTGCCGTTGCAGTACGTTAGCAGTCCGTTACCAAACGCTTAAATTGAAAGCGTATCTGACTGCCGTGCGTTTGTATGCTAGTGCTGTTTTAAATTTATTGGACACCAGTTAAGCCATGGACTCTGACGAAGAAACATTACTGTTAGTGCTCTTGTTGAAAAACATCAAACAAAAAAATAAACAAAAACTACGCCTCCGTAAAAGATGATTGAATTAGATTAGACCAAAAAATTTATTTTTAGAGCACGAATATTCTCTGTCAAATCATATCGATATACATATATCTATCGATATTTTTAATAAAAATATCAATATCGATATTTTCAAAAAACATCGATACGATATACATATCGATACTTTATTGCATTTCCGACATCCCTATGGGACTTGCGACGTTGCCGTCCTGATGTCGAGCGTTCGCGGTACGGACGCCGCGCTGCTGCCGCACCGTGCATTTTGTATGAAAACAAACGACCGGCCGTGCGCCGTACGACAAACGCACCGCTACGGCACTGTAGCGGTCCGATACGAAACGCATAAATTGAAAGAGCCCTAAAATTAGGTAGCTGATGCTTTCTATTATACAAGTTGCATAAATACCTATTGTCTATAATATGTTTTGGTGTTATCAGCGAGTAATTTATCAAGAGCCTTTCTAATCTAATCTCTATCCCGGTAATTGGTATTATAAGATATAAATAACATTGTCAAAAAGTGGGCAACTTTGCTCCGGAAGCACTTAAGTCTAACCTTCGTGGTGCAATTTGTATTCGTATGCGATTGTAGTTTAATTATTACACTCGCAAAAACTTCCTTAAAATATGAAAATAATAGATAGCTGTCTGCAAAGATATGAAAACAAACTAATTTTCGTTCACATTTTCCTTTAACTCATTTGTACATAACATTTGCCCAGACTATAAAAAAACACCTAAATTAATTAATTTCAGGCTGACCACCACAAAAGTTACCTAATCTTTCAAATCATTAAAAACAAAATCATTGCCATGTATGGTGCGACCTTAGGTGCAACAATAAAAAAACTCTTGAGTGCATAATATCTTCGTGTTTTAAAAACTTCATAATGCTATCTATCATTGCTATCATTCCGCCCTAATTTTTAGGCCCTATGGTTAGAAGGTATACACTCTACATTCTACAAGAACAAAAAAGCTATTTTCTTATGACTGGAAGTAAATATTACGTTAAAAATTATTCACACCTCAGGCAAATTTAAATACATAAACATAATATATCGGTAACAATTGCAAAGTAGAACACATGGAAGAAAAACTACAAGAAATATGTATTAGCATTTTGGACCGTTACTCATTACTTTCGCTTCCAGTTGTATTATTATATTTTTCATTTAAAACTCACGATAATTATTATTTTCACGATAAATATATATGTTAATCTATAATATAAAAATGAATCGCAAAATGTGTTGGTAAGCGCATAACTCGAGAACGGGTGGACCGATTTCGATAATTCTTTTTTTATTATTTCCTAGAAGTACCAGGATGGTTCAGAAAACATAAATATGTACCACGGGCGAAGCCGGGGCGGACCGCTAGTATATAATAAATATAGTAAAGTAAAAACATTTTATACACTATCTTCTCGGCCTTATTAGATGTTAGAAATACGAAAAATTATGGGCAAGATTTGTCGTGTTTTTATTTTTTTTATGGACTAAAAAATTTGCGGTTGAAATCAACTCTAAATTTAATTCAGAGAAATGTAAAACAAAGTCTTGATCGTTTATTTTTACGAATCGAAGACCGTTCTAAAATGGAGAAACTAGTAACTAGATTAAGATTAACATCGTGTAATTAAATCTGCATTTTCCTCATGGTTTTATATAACAAAATATCTCGGAATGGTTGATCCAGTCGAAAATAAAACATCAAACGTGGTTACGTTTGGAAAGTACCATAAATAGTGTAACAGACTTTCAATGAATTAGGATCCAGTAATCGTGACTCTTTAGTCATGGACACGACTGTATTTCATCACTAATCTCTGTTTACCGATACATGGATAAACTGTGAGCATTAAAGTGTATAGTTTTAGTATACATTTTAGATATTCATTTCAAATATTTAATAACAAACTAGCAAACCGGGCGAACTCCGTTTCGCTACCAGAGACACCTTTTCTTTGCTATAAAGTATAAACCTCACGGAGCCCGAGACCTTTCCAACGAATGCAAAACCGTGGAAATCGGTTCGTGCGTTCTGGAGTTATAACGTCAGGAAGGAAAACCCGACTTATTTTTATATAGTAGATATGTATCATGCTTTTCTGTTCCGCCCGGTTCCTGAATTTTAGATAGGTATTTGACTTCGTCGCAATTTTCCCTAGCTACTGGTCTACTGAAGTCTGAACATAGGCATAATATTATGTCTCCCTTGTGATACTTTGGTAGGTATAAAACTTAGATTTTATAGTGTTCAACACGTTTATTGAATTTATGCCTGAAATCGCATTGATTTTACCGCACTCTATTCGTAAGAAATTAGTCATTAATGTATTGTCAATAATTCTTGGTGTTGGCATCGGGGCGTATTTACAAACTATACATAGCCAGAACGCAACCATAGGAAACTGCTCGTGTATACTTTGTAATGCTGTTTTTAAGTTTGTTATTACAAAATATACACGAAGTTTGCGTACTGATCGTGTATACTTTGTAACGCGGATGCTTGCTTCTTCGTTCCAAACTATACACGATCAGTACGCAAAATATAACTAAATATACCTACTACACCACTTACGCTTGAGCGAAATAATAAATAGGCGTAGGCAATCAAAGACTTGTAAAGCTATATCTATCTACTTTTATTCTTCTTGATTGATTCAGTAAAATATGGAATAAAAATATTATTAGGTGAGCTTAGAAAAATAAATAGGTAACAGATATAAGGGTTACCTATGGGTTAGGTTAGGTTCGTGTTTTTTTTAACTACACAAAAATAGCCGTCGCCTCGCAACCGTCTTCTTCTGGACTTATTAGATTCTTACATTTTAGCACTATTGTCAATTGTAAGTCGTGCAGTATAGTCGGGAACGAAGACACAAGCATCCTCGATACAAAAAAAAAATATGATCAGTACGCAACATTACATACACAATACACATGCATTTTAATAATAGATTTCAAAACAGCAATACAATAATATAAGCGCGAGCAATGGAAAGACGCCGCGCTTAACTCCGAAACATACACGATTTAGTCCGCATGCGTACTGGCGCTGTATATTTTGGAGCGCTATTCTTACTTACTTCACTACAAAGTATACGCGAGTACTTGCGTACTGCTGTTGTATAGATTGGAAGAACTTTGTGAAAAAGTTATTTCCAAACTATACGTGATTAGTTTCACACCGTTGCGTACTGGCCTTGTATAGTTTGGAAAGACGCGGCATCGGGCTAAACTCAAGTATACCTAAGTTTTTACTTCAAATTTGGTACAGAGAAAGGACATGGGACAAGTTGTATCCCGGAAATCCCACGGGAACGGGAAGTATGCGGGTTTTCTTTGACAACGCGGGCGAATTCGTTGACGGAAAGCTAGTAATTAATAGACATGACTCTGAAATGACTGTTTTTTATATCGAAAGTGTGTAAGTTTCAGATGAGCAATAAACCTATTTTGCTTTATTTGAAATTGCTGAAATTAAAATAAAATTACAAAACATTACACGCTTGAATGCTAGGTACATAAGATGGAATAGATTATAGATGGATGCTAAATCGCAATCATAAACTAGTTTAGATGAGTTTAGATAAGCTTATGATTAGGAAATTTGTAAATCGATAAAATTACGTCGCTTATGACCTAATCACTAATGTTTCACCTAATTATTGACGATAGGTACTCGATAGCGAGTAGCGGATGCGTTGCCGACTCATGGATTGCAAGGTGGAAGTGATAAAAGCAATATTTTTTGAGTAGGTAGCAGGTATATAGTTATAGTTTACATAGTATCTATACATAGGCAAATATATAATAGGCAGTAGCACAAAAGTCACAGTGCGTTACGAATGTAGGGTGTAATTTTGAATATTTTTCACTAACACTTCAGGATTTTTTCTAATAAGAATCGTGTTGGTAGATGATACCTAATTATTGGAAAAAAATAGCTTGGCTGTCATAAAATTCAATAATTACCAAAATTTAACGTACCTATGCATTTCTTTGTTTGTTTGTCTTTCACGTCGCAACTACCTACTTTTTTATTATTATTTTTTATATGGTGTTAGGACTTAGGAGGCTAGAGTCTAGACTAGACAGTGACATAGACTACCTTTTATTGCGATGATTTCCCATGGGATTTTCGTTTGACCTCGCGACTACCTAGCGGTATTATAACATTTTTTTACGCAATTTAATAAGACAATAAATATTTTCGTAATGTATCAAATGACAGCAGAGGAGATTCATAAATACTTAAACGAATCAAATGTCAATGACCCTACCGATAATCTTATTCGGTATGCGTTAAAAAATCAATTAATAATTTAAAATTGGTAGTAGGTAGCAGTACTATTATATTATACCTATACTGTGGTAGTAGGTATAATCTGAGATTTTATTAGTTTCCAGGAAAAACGAATAAGAGAACACTCGTTTGGTAGAGAATATGGATAAACCATAAAAGTTTAGAGCATTAATGCTTTAAGATAAAAGTCTTAGATAAAAGTAGTAGCTTCGTCTTATGTATCCCATATATTGGAACCATCGCATCGTTCAAGAGGACAATATTCACACTGAAATACCTACCTATTGAATTTATTCAAAAACTACAAATATTATTTTTAAAACAAAATTTATTGTATTCCTTCGGAAGTTCGGAACCCATGACGATACGAAATACCTACCTACATTTAGGAGTTGTAAGAATTAGTAATTTCACATACTTACCTAGGTATATTTAATTACTTTCATTGAAGATGACCATGGATAAATAATTAATTCAACCATTCATGTAATGAGACAGAAGGAAGGAATCTTTTCTTTGCCCGTGCAGTCGGGTAAAACATAAAGTAATCAGAATAGGTACATAATGTACAAATTTTTGCATGACGATAGGTATGGAAAGCACTATATTCTCACAAAACCAAAAGCACTTTATCTTCAATACAAAAACACAAACAAGTTAAAAAAAATCACGCGAAAACTTAACTCTAAAGACTGATAATAACGTTTGATTATTTTTTGTTCACTTACCGGCGCAACCACTTGAAAACACCCATTTCCTCTGATGAATCCACTTTTTGTTCGTTCGATTATAATAATTACACTTCATACGAGAAACCAATGCGATAATGCGTTACTTATTTCGAAAACTTTTAGGTAGGTATGCATGAAAATAGAACGGGATAGACACGCGGAGATTTACCGATACCGGCGCATGAGATTTAGCTGTAAAAACCGTCTAGCAACAATGATCACCGATATATTGTGCGGTCAGACAAAACATCACGAACAACACGGCAGTCGCAATGAACTGAATTTAGTTTTTGTACAAATTACTTTTCGTCGCGCTCCGTTGAACCACTTCATCCACGCCGGTCAGGCCTCGTTCACTATTCAAGTCTACCACCGCGATTAGATACCTAACCTTTCTATCGATCTCTCAGTCACAAATAATTACCGAGCCTATAATTAACAAGTACAATAGGTAACTTATAAAAGTAAAATAAGGTAGCGCTAGATTTACGCTGAGGTATTTACCGTTGTTCATTTGACGTTTCTTTTGTCGATTTACTACTTCGTAGCACTTTGTATTCATATAAAAATTTCTTCATGTTATTTGAACTATTTGTGAATTGTTCTCAATTATAAAATGCCTGTTTCTTTTGATTTTATTTATTGTGAGTTTTTTCTTTGACAGGAAAGCATTATTTTTATTTATTTATACTTGTATCTCTTTCTATCGATATTTTTACTTTGTCAACATGTCGAGTCAAATCAATTACCAACCGAGGTAATTATGTATAAAAGTATACGTATGTTGAAATAAAACTCATTTCACTTCATTTGATAAATGAATTAATGTTTTTTAAATTTATTTAATAAATAGTACACCAAAGTTTATGTTAAAACTTATAATTATTAAGATGCATAGATTTTAATTATTTATACTAAGTATCTACACTTCTACTAGAGAATAATATGAGACGAAATAGGTTATCAGTAATACACTACGTATTACAATGATAACAATTTGTTGAACTATATACATACATTTAACAGGTATTGATAAAAACATTTCAGGGGAAATTTAAATAGCGCGCCAACATTTTAACATCAAGTCTGACGTAGTGATACGTCATAACCACAGAACATAATAATATAAACTCAGGGGTTCCCCTTTTATTACTTTACTCTTTGCTCGGGGTCATAACTCATAAATCATAATCAGCGTTGCAAACTGTGGTTGCAAAACTTGCAATACCAAGAATTATAAATTCGGTAGGGTTGCCAGTAAAAAATCAGTAGCTTTCGGTAGATTTTTATTTGTATTAATTTTGACTGTGATTTTCTAAGGTGATTTTGACCAAGTTGACAAATTATTATTTACTAGCGACCCGCCCCGGCTTCGCACGGGTGCAATGCTGATACTAAATACACTACAGAAAAACTGTGAACGTTTTATATAAAAACAGCAGCCCGCTCCGGCTTCGCACGGGTATATAAAATATTATATAGCCGGGCGGCCGGCCGGTACCGCCGCAAACGCTACGTCCCGCAATTTTTAAATCTGTAATATCTTCGAAAATATTCACTTAAATCATACGGTGTAAAGGGCGATATAGATCTATATTAAATAAACAATGTATTCATGGTATTTAATTGGTTAAAGATTAATGCTGTATTGGTTAAAATTGCATCGAAAATTAGCCATTATTTGTCGTAAAAAGTAAATGACAAAAAAAAGTTATTGTGGGTTATCCATAAGAGATAGACATATACCACCGCGGACTTTTCTGTAGACCTTTTCAATGTGTATAATACTTAGTAGTACCTACATTATTTTGATAAAACTCGTAGGGTTCAGCCTGCGTTTGCAATGTAGGCGGAAACAATGTAATTTTTTACGACATCACATTAGAAACCTCAAAAATAACAGTACTTCTCCACTATTTAATGAATGTTATTATACATATAAACCTTCCTCTTGAATCACTCTATCTATTAAAAAAAACCGCATCAAAATCCGTTGCGTAGTTTCAAAGATTTAAGCGTACAAAGGGACATAGGGACATAGGGACAGGGAAAGCGACTTTGTTTTATACTATCTATATTATATGTAGTGATGATGTAGTGATACCATCCTTGAAATGAAATTTTACTGAACATGGCTTTAGGGTATATTAAAATCATAGTCGTACCCCCAGATTATATTTATCTCCATATTACAAGATTTGCACATTGCAAAAGTAGATTTTGATAAATGTGGAGACAACCATGCAGAGAATTAACTCCCACTCTTTTTTATATTTTTGTTGATATTTCTTTCACTTGACACAATATGTACCGGTTTTCTCAGACATTATAAAATTAACATAACTAAAAAAGAAGTCATTTCATGTTTACAGGGGATTTCCCTTACTGTATAATATCTAACCCTTCTAGTATTATGAATCTTAATACGTAGTCAATAGAGTCCATTTTTATTTATAGTATTTGGAGCATACGGCCAAACAAGGTATTTCCCCTTGGCCTTGGCATCGAGCGAGACGATAAGATTAGAATATGCGCGAGAAAAGGATAGCTTAATAATGTCGCTAATAAGTGTGATTGAGATGGACTATTGCAGGGTTCATCATGTTATAGTGGGTACACACGTACGCACATGCTCGATAAACTTGCTCGATCTCGAGCAAGTACGAACGTGTGTACCATGCAAGTCTCAAGACAAATGCTCGAAGCCAACCATTTCAATCCAACAACTTCGATTCGAGCAAGATTCAAACCTCCATAATTTTTGCTCGATGTTCGAAGCAATCTTGTTTGCGAGTAGCTGCGACTTCGAGCATGTCAGTCGTGAGCGAGTGATTAATCGAAAAGGTTGTGCGTGCGCAGCTGAAATGTCGGACTTTCGAGCGTTTACTCGTGATTTTGTGGAACAATTTATAAACATGTTAGCGCGTTTAAATTAAAGATAAAATTATATTTTAAAAGTAAATCAATTGATGAACTTAATTAATTATTTTAATAATAATCAAATGGATAAAAGTATTAATAATCATTTAAATATCAAATAATAATAATATTACAAGTTATATTCAAAATAACGATCAAAACAACTATTCGAGTGGCGTGACTGTGTGAGTCAGCGCAGGTGTTATTTGTGTTGTTTTGATCGTCCTATAAATAACGGTCGTTTGCAGTTGCGAGTCATTCTTGTACCGACTTTGGTCGAGTCAAGATGTCTAAAAAGTATTATATCAGTAATTAATTACGTAATACAACCACGCTTTAACAAACATGTATCGAGAAGAAGAGTGTTTATGGAAAACAACGTTAAAAGAGTACAGCGACAAGGGTAAAAGAAACGCTGCGTATGATCGTTTAATTTTATTATGCAAAACGGTGGAACCAAACATTGACAGAAATGGAGTGATAAAAAAAATTAACTGTCTAAGGGCATCTTGGAGGAGAGAGAAGAAAAAAATTTCCCACCAAACACAACAACGTATCGTCCATTGCTCGAAGAGTTTCAACGCACACTGAACATGATCTTCGCGCAAGCTTTTACGTGTAGACGCGAGTTCAAGCATATCTGTGCTATAGCTTTGTTCGAAGAGACTTGCTCGACTAGCAAGTACGTACGTGTGTACCCACCATTAGAGTAAAATAGAGTAGTGTAGCTCTACAAATAATAAAGTATTTAGTTTCATCGTCGTAAAAATCAGCAGCAAACTAAAACATCGGTAGACATCTTAGATCATTAAGTAATGGATGGAGTACGCTGGCAAATGTTCTAACTAAACTTTCTGCTGATTTTGGTGCGGGGAGGGCAACTCACACTATTGAAACACAATCACACATTCACAAAAATAATTTGTGTCACGAAAGTCGTAAAAATTTACGACCTTTTAAGCGACGAGTTTTTAAATTCAACTCTATCCCTAAGTTCATAAAGATTAAATTTGTATTTCATTCCAAGTTGTCTCGTGGGGAGTGTGGTTCAATATCGCGTTCTAAATTCAACTTTATAACTTACACCATAAAGATTAAATTTGTATTTCTTTAAAAGATAGTCTCGTAAGGAATGCGGTTCATTATCGCGTTTTAAATTCAACTTTCTCTCTTAGTAGATAAAGATTAAATTTGTATATTTTCTTTCCATGATAGTCTCGTCTCTTTCTCTCTCGAAACATGACTCGATTATTTGTCTTGACCATATCGCTAAACGATACATCGACGATTATTAGAAATTGCATTTAATTAGAAATGTACATTAAAAAATAAAAAAATAAACACAAATTAAAGGTTATTCCATCTTTTTTAATATTCGACATGTTTGAATTGCTTCTGCAAGACTTGACAGTGCAAAACGGCATTTTTAGCGGAGCACTCGCAGACGTCCTTTCGATGTTTTACGAATACGCAGAGTGTTTGTAATCGATTACGCAAGTAGTTTTTATGAAAGCATAAGATTTTTCGATTCGAATATCACGTCGGGGTCACCAATGTGGGGGCTTGTTATGTGCGGGTGTAATGAAAGATGAAATAACTACGCAAAGGTTATATTTCGTTAACTATAGGTAAACCAGAATCTGATGGCAATTAGGGAAATCAAAATTTTGAGTGTGCAACCCTGGGGAAAATGGACTGAACGATCTTGATACTGCTTATTTTTTATTTTGTCCTCAATATCATTACTCACATTACTTAAGTGGACAATACTGTACTTAGTAATGAGATATCCACATACATATCCATATACATGTATAATATATAATTATACAAATTACTTTTATACAGGTAATACATATTATTATTTACACATACCTATATTTGTATATTCATTACCAGTATGCCATGTGAAAATATCGATATAATGATATTGTAGATCAAAATTTTTTATAAAATAAAATAAAAATAAAATAAAATTATGTTTATTTTCGTAAGTATTATCAGACACACATTATAAAATTGACTTGGACAGCTTGGACTTGACGAATAGCCGTACTGGAAAATCCTGTAATAAGTTTTCATAAAATTATATTCTAATCAACAAACAATATTATAGTTACCTACATATTATAATATTTTTTAATTTATAGTATCAAAACGGGTAAGTCCAATTTACCAATAAAATCTTCAAAATTGAAAATTGTGATGTGTTTGACCCTTCTTCATCGAATGTTTTTCTATACACATTATAAACAACACCTCTTGCTTGTGATCGCAGCGGCTTTTTCGACATTTTCGAAGATTTTTTAGACAAAATCCTAAAAATTATTCATCAACTGCAAAAAAGACAAATAATTTGACATCCAATTTGATAGTTGTCAAATAAGTTGCCACATAAAAATCTTTTATTTCTTAAATATAAATATGCCATCAGATTCTGGTAGACCTATACATATATTTATTCGGTATGTAATTAATATTCGACCTAATGCGACCAACCCGCGTCCCGACAAGCCCTTAACTGTTCATGCATAGCGCACGAACTGTTTATATACGAGTTACCGTGTGAACCTATGGTGGGAACTTTCTTAGTAGGTACTACACTTGAAATATTTCGGTAACTCGTAAATTGGCTTGTCGTCGCTACATCATTCCCCCCTTAAAATAAAAAGAGTATACAAGTAAAAAAATCTTACAATAAAATTAAAACAAAGGGGTATATATAAAGTGTCGCTATATAAGATTACAAAATGTTTACAATATAAAGTATAAAAAATGTTCACAATATAAATCAATCATAACGTATACAAGTGGTTACAGTTAACACCTAATTTCGTTAAACTATTTATGTTATTACAAAAACTCGGTTGTGTCTTCTAAGTGGCGTGCGATTATTGTTACACGTCAATTAACACTTAGTAACGTCAACATTTCAAATCCCAATACGTTCTTTACACTTGTATCGTTTAATATTACAAAGGCTATTACTATACACTCAAAAGCCATAAATCAAAAGTACTTAAATTTCTAAGTAGTAAACATTTCAATAAAAACTCAACACAAACATAAATTTGAAATACCATACTTAAAACGTTAAACAATGAACTCGTTTCAAAATTACTTAAGTTCTATTATTTATTAAATACGATGTGTTGATTAGTAAGTATTTATTATACATTTCTAAGAAGACTTAAGAATACTTATAATCATCGTAATTCTAATAAATATAAAATAGTGGAAAAAATTACAAATACAATACTATTACCTAAATCGTACTGGTAATCGTATAGCTCTTCCACTACGCGTGGTATGTGTATTAGACAATTCGCTACTTGGAATTAATTGTAATGGAACCTCAGTATCTGCCCCTGATGTCGTATCACTATCATCATTCAAATAATATGCAGGTTTTAGACGGTCTACAGATATTCTAACTTTCCTGCCAGTCATTTGAATATAAAATACCTTTTCCTCTCGACTCAACACACGATAAGGACCGTCGTATGTTGGTTGTAAAGGCTTACGTACTGCGTCGTTTCTTACAAAAACATAATCGCACTTTTCTAAATCGGGGTGTATAAATATGTTCCGTCTTTCATTCTGCCTAATAGCTACTGACTGATATTTTCTAATAGAGTCTCGTAATTTACTTACATACTCAAGACTGCTATCTATTTTTAAACTCGATTGTTTATCGTAATAATCACCTGGTAATCGTAAAGTTGTTCCGTACGTAATTTATTAATACCTAATAACTTAATTAGTGTAGCAAATAATTGACTTTCGAATTGGCGTCCTTGATCGCTTGTTAGCTTTTTCGGACAACCAAAACGAGAGATCCATCCTTCATATATTACACGCGAAATCGTTTCAGCAGTTATATATCTCGTAGGAAAACATTCTGGCCATCGCGTCCCCCTGTCACTATGGTTAGGCAATACGTCCTAAAACCTTCGGGTGAAGTGGGTAAAGGTCCAATTAAATCAACATGAATATGTTCAAACCTATCGCACTGCAGAAACGATCCTAAACCTTACACTGTATGTCGATTGTCGATTAACTTTCGATCGTTGACATTCAATGCATGTTTTAACTTTTAACCTATTGGCCAACGTGACGAATCATATTTGGCCAATAAAAACGATTTTGAATCAATTTGCGTGTAGTCCTTATTCCGGGATGACATAAATTATGCACACTATCAAAAGCAATACGTCGAAATTTATCAGTCAAGTAGGGTCTAATTTTATCATTATCTAAATTACAATAAATAAATGTACCGCTTTCAAGTAACATTATTTTCTTTGACCTATTATTAGCGTCTTTCGAATTAGATAATTGTAACATATAAGAATCTTGTTGTTGATTCTAAGCAAGTTCTGCGTAATCTATTACAGTGGGACAACTTATTGTTGCGACTCGTGATAACAAATCTGCAACGACATTATCTTGCCCACTAACGTGTTTCAAATCCGTTGTGAACTCACTAATGAATATCAAGTGTCGTGTACGTCTGGGTAACTCTTTCTCGCTATTTACTTTAGAAAATGCATAAATTAACGGTTTGTGATCCGTATACAGCGCTAACTGTCGTCCTTCGACCATATTCCGAAAATGACGAATAGCCAAGTAAATTGCTAATAACTCCCTATATACGTACTATACTTGCGTTCAATCTTAGATAGATTCTTAGAAAAATAAACTACATGAGTATCCGATGCGTCCGTCATAAGTGCGAGCGATGCATCGGCCCTAGGGTGCTAAAAAAATCTGCACCTTATAAACAAAAACATAGTTTGAAATACCTCGGCGATAAAAAATAATGACCATTTATACGGTCGCCGTAAACTAAGATCTAAAGTCATTAATTTAGTACCAAATGTCTTAATTACACTAAACTACACTTTATAATCACTACACAGTACACTCACTCGCGGATTGGTTATTTTTCGACACTGGTAAAACTGAAACATTAGCGCCGGTGTCCACTAAAAACTTAAGATTACTTTTCCTATCTTTTATACACAGGCGTTTATTTTCGGTGGAACAGACATCCGCCTCTGTCTGTACCGTATTTAGTTTTTTGGTCGGCTCTCTTGCTGCTTCTGCCACGCACAAGGTTGAATGCACTTGCTGGCGTTGTGCTTATAGCGGTAATGGTAATAACATATCCAATTGGAATTTTTGTGTTTTGATATTCCTGTACGATTGCGACTTCGCGATGCGGAGCGATGCGTGCGATTTCCGTACTTTCCACCACTAAACGATCTGCCTCTCGAGCCTGCAGATTCCAGCTCGTTTACCCGCTGCTTTAATTGTGCTGACTGCTCGAGAAGGTTTAATTGTACCGACGAAACTGCTCTAACTGGAACTGCCGGATTCATTTTGAATTAAATTTTAAACAAACGATATCTATGCAATTCACTATATGTTCACTAAACGTCGGGGTCACCAATGTAGGGGCTTATTATGTGCGGGTGTAATAAAAGATGAAATAACTACGCAAAGGTTATATTTCGTTAACTACATATATTTATTCGGTATGTAATTAATATTCGACCTAATGCGACCAACCCGCGTCCCGACAAGCC
>CAJQZN010036060.1:0-21686 GCA_907164685.1 Colias eurytheme | reverse complement strand
ATAAATGGGACAAGAATTGTCAAAATCGTTTCTCCTAGTCGAAAGTTCTGCGCGATAACCTAAAAAAATACAGTCAAATTGAGAACCTTCTTTTTATGAAGTCTCTCGCTACATAATATACTAATCAAATTATATTATCACTTGATCACAGGAAGGGTTTATGCAACGACGCTTATAAAAACAATAATTGTTCGAGTCCTGAGGCACGTGGAATTAACAGCTGAAGGGAATCTGGAAGATCTAGACTTGCATGTGGCTATATCTGTGAAGTTCGCTAAAGGATACAATCTACGCGTAAAACCTAGATCTTAGGACTTAGGACATATTGAGATGGCAGGATGTACAATTATTACAGTATTTTGTATAATATGATAAATGTAATTTGTAAATATAATGTTGCGTGCCTATAGATTTGTTTTATTCTTTTCACTCAGCTTCTGTTAAAAAATTAAATATGTACGTACTACGTAGGTACTTACATATTAAATTTTTTTCGATTCATATTAAATTTTTATCAAGATCGATCTACTGACCTAAATTATTGTGACTGGCCGAAAAAGTCCGAAATTGTAGGTATAGAAGATTTTTAATGTAATACATAGTTTATTTTTTAGCCTAAGGAGTAAAATGTACCTACCATGGAAGAAACATGTTCCCACGACACAGGGAATCCTATTGTGTGGGAGCAACTAGCAAGGGTTTTCAATTTCTATGTAGTTACCTATCTTATATTTTGGAAATAAAGTTATTGTTTATTGTTTAAATATGTATATTATAGGAAAATCTGGTTCTATGACACACTAGTTGTGCCCCGCGGTTTTACCCGCAGTGCTATTGTTGTTCTTAGCGTGATGATATAATATTATAACCTATCTAGCCTTCCTCGATAGCTGACCTAAATGTCGACAGTGAATCTTCCCTAAAATTTGAATTTGCGGGACTTTTCAGGGTGTACAGGAAATTTCTATTTTTAAAACTTCACACACGTACCTTCCTAAGCAAAAAATCGATTTAGAAAGTTTTATTTTATTTTAAGGATTTTCTGATGACACTAATTCATTTAAATTTTAATTATAACATATTTTATCCCTCGGTTTACAATTGAATTGTACTTGAAATTGTTTTTTTTTTTTTGCTTTTAAATTAAAGTAGCTTTCACCACATACTTAGGTAAATTTATATTTGTTTTTTTAATCCGCCCAGACATTCAGCGTTAGCCTTACCAATTATTAGTCTTTTTAGTGGATGGCCCAGTTGCAGTTTTATTATTACAAATATAATGTGCCTACATTTGACGTATTAAATGTACATGGCATTTTATTACATACACCTAGGTACATCTTTCACATTTAATCGCTACAGAACCCTAGCGATGAGCCAGGGTCGTTCTTAGCTGCTATAGTTAAATAACAATAAGCATTTGTAGTAATTATTATAGAAAATAACATTTACACGTGTCTCAAGTTCTATTTAGTATTCGTCCTGACAGCAATCAAGTCTCCTTGCGAAGCGTATAATTTTAATTTATATTTCCTCAACATTTATTTTACGTTGGTTACAGTGTTGCTTAGATCATTAAGTAATGATCTAAGCTGTGTTGTGATCTTTCAGGAAGGTGAGATCTATTTTTGTTTTCACGTGAATTACCCTTCATATTTTAAAACAGATTTAAACTATATGTACGTGATAAAAATTGAAATTGCAAATTCCCATTTTTTTAAATTCGTCATGATGAATCAATCTTGGTCCTAATTTTAAATTGTAACGTATGAATCACAAATCAATTCAAATCAAAAATGAAAAAATCTTTAAATTAGAACCTTGCGTGTTCATTCCAACTAACGATAGCTACGATATTTTTACATTATTGACGAACCATTATTCTTATAGCACACTTAATAGCTTTTAATTATAATCGCTCTACATTTTGCCCGAAAAGCTCCCATTTTTACGTGGAGGTAAAAGAATCTTCTGTTACAACTTACAAGTCGTATTTATACTACTGAGTCTTTTATGTTATAATAATATTAAGAAAGCATATATGTAATAGCGGAGAAACCCGCTCGCGGGCCCGTGGGCCCGCGATGGTGAAACCGGTACCGCACCTCTCTACACCCCTAGCCGTTCAGCTGATGTTGCCCCCTTGTTGCCATTATCGGTAACCTTTTTGGGAGCCCATCGACCGAGCTGGCGAGTCATCGTCTGCCATTACTTTCAATTTTTAATATTTAAAAGGTAGACGTCCATAGTCCCCATAGAACCAACTTACCAATCCACCGAACACGTGCTTTCCATAGCCCAGATTTTTAATTCCCATATTTTGCAATAGTCCTACATTGGCCGCGGACTGCCCAGGGCTGTATCTCTACATAAATCTAGTGCAGTCATGGGCAGGCTGCGGCTGATGTTCCATAACACATTAAAATTCTCTAAAGGGCCTCTGCGTGTTGGACCTGTGTCCCCACGTAAGCCTCCCAAAAGACCGGGCATCTTCCTTCTGGTGATACCCGTGTATTATGGAGTGGTTAAGAAAGCATATGAAATGTATTTCGTTCCTTTTAGAATATCTATTAAATTTAAGAAGTGTCTACAATACATGTAGAACTTTGAAATTTTTGATCCTACTGATCCCACTTAATAACTTCTCTTTACAGATATAAATTTAAAAACATGTTCGCGCTTCTATCCCTAACAGTAGGTATTATTGTGTTATCTCTTTGGCTGCGATGGAGGTATATGAATAGTAGATTGTTGGAAATTGCTGAGAAACTACCTGGACCTCCTGTGGTGCCACTATTAGGAAATGCTCTAATGTTTATGGCGCGATCAGAAGGTAACCTTTATTTTGTTGGATGCTATATTGCTATTCTATAATATAAAAAATGTTGTGTGGTTTTATGAAACCGCGGTAAAAGTGAAACTGTTCGAACGGTTCCGAACACTGCTTTGTGTAGCGCATGTCGCGTGACGGTCACCGATACACGCGCCTATATCGCGCCACGCGCGATACACGCGACATGCGCTACACAGACCAAAAAGTTTGAGACGATGTAATAAAAGTTTCACTTTAAAAATGAATCCCAAAATGTGTTGGTAAGCGCATAACTTGAGAACGGCTGAACCGATTTCGATAATTATTTTTTTAATATATTCCTTGAAGTACGAGGATGATTCTTACGTAGAGAAAACGTAAATATGTACCACGGGCGAAGCCGGGGCGGACCGCTAGTTAATTATAAAAGTGGATTCTATTAGTAAATTTAGGTATATATAATATAATATATCAATATTCTTTGAGAATTGACTATCATATTTAAAAAACTATTTATTTTTATTAAGAACTTTTCAGTTATGATAATATAATTTTATCACATAGATAGCCACAGTACACAATTATTTTTTATCATTCATAAACAAACAAGGATTTTCTCTGTTCATCACCGCTCTGTAACTCATAATTTAAAATACATACAACATCAATTGTTTTTAGGGAAATTTATTCATGTACCAACATTATTTACTTTCACACTGTAGTGGCAAAATTACTAATTTTGAGGAAGGTCATCCATATCAAATCTCAACGCAATAAAACAATAATTATTATTCTATTTTATATTATTATTTTAATTAACGTCCTTAATCCTTTCATAAAACTGTTAACTATGACTATAAAATATTATTTAATGATATAAAACCTTTAACCCGGAAAATCGCATAAATACCACAGACAACATAATTATATGTTTGTTATATTAATGTTCATCTACTCATATTATATACTAATCACAGAACATTTATTTTATATCCCTACACTAAATGTACAGCTGTTTATCCAGAACATGCCGCGAAAACTTAGTTAAGTATTTTTAAGAAGGTTTAACAGTTTTTTTTTTTGTAGAGATTTTAACATTTCTTAGTAACTACATACACAGTTTTGCATGTTCAATCTCTTCAGACAAAAAACAACCCGACTACTTTAATTAAACTGATAGATAATGTCTACCTAATTTTAACATGTCATATGATTGGTTGTTGTTGGAAAACTTTTAAAAATCGAACGAACGCGTTTTAAAAAAATAAAAGTAGGGTAGGTAAATAAAGGTAGTTATATAGGTATTTTATTTTCGTTATATAAAAAGATCGCCATTGCTTTAACAGCACTATCAAATATGTAGACTCAAATAATTTGAGTCTTATGCATAGATAATTGATAAAGTCTACAGTCTACAACAGTGATTATTTTTTGCAGATATTCTCAATGTAATGAAACAAATAATTACGGATCATGGCGAAATTATACGAATCTGGTTAGGCCCGGAACTGAACATTGTGGTCGTCAATCCAGATGATGTAAAGGTAATTTTTTGTCTTATTTGAATGACTATTAATTGTTCCCATATTCAAATGCTCTGCTAGAAGGATAGTTACTTAAATAACATTGCTCTTTGCCATTACCACAGAACTTGCCGTTAAACTTAAAGTTATAACATAATATTAACTATTAAGTATGTATGCAAGTAATCCGTATATAGGTATATAAATATTGTTTCTCTACGCAAACCTACTATTCTTTGCTGATATTTAATACGCAGAAAGGCAACTGAAATAAAGTTGGTTGATTTCTTTTAAAGGATAGAGTTAAAGTCCGTAGGATAATCCTATATACCTATCCCATCACCTTCATACAAATACAGGGCATATTTTTTGACAGTCTCTCTACAATCACACGTTAAGCCCAAGTATTACACTGACTACTACTTAGTTTCTAATACGAGAAGACGGCAAACTAAGTAAATACTTAATTACACAACATTTTTATTTCAGACACTTTTAACTAGTTCTAAGACGAGCGTGAAAGGTCCACTGTATAAATACATGGCGGATGTATTAGGGAGTGGCATATTAAGTGGTTCAGGTAATATTTTACTCATGACAAGAAAATCAATAATTAAGTAGGTACTTAAATGCTCCTACTATCTTTTTTAAAAGAGAAAAAAAAAAGTGATCACACTTCCATTTTACCATGGTAAAAATAATACTTTACGACACTTTACGTAACTCTTTTAGGTCGTCGTCGCAGATTATTTACTTTTGTAATCGATGTCCTGTGAACTAGAGACTGAAACATTATTTTCATTTTTGCATGTCTATATTACCTACCATTAATTAATATGCCACTATAAAATAATAATTAATTTCACAAAACAATACATTTTAACAGGAGCCAAATGGAGAAGACACCGCAAGATAGCTTCTCCGAATTACGGGAAAAGGGCTATTGATGGATATACAGCAGTATTCACACATGAAGCCAATTTTTTACTCCATAACTTGAACTCAATACCAAGAGGAAAACAGATTAATATTTACAAAGAAGTTGTTAAATGCACCACATATGCAGTATGCCGTAAGTACATACTTACCTATAGGCAATATTTTATTTATATACATATTATATTAAAAATTTATATGAGGTAGGTACTTATGTACCTATTTATATGGATATTTGGTTTAATTTTATTATTACTTGAGACTTCGGAAATCATATACATCAGATAAATATATACTAAAATGGATTATTTGAACTATTTTTATAAAAACTTATTTAATTTATACTGTGGTTTTTACTTTTCAGAAACATTACTAGGCTTGACCAGAGAGGAAACATTACAAGTTTCCCATCTTCAGCAAATAATTGATTTATCTCCAAGGTACGCTATTTAATATATTTTATCCTGTATAATTAATAAGATAACTCCACATGCGTGTACTTCACGTTTTTACGTGACAACCATCTTTCTTGTCACGCCCATATAGTTATGTTTCTAAAAAAAGTGGACTAGGGTCATTGAGGTATTATTACTACGTATAGAGCATGTATAGAGAGGACACGAACAAAATATGTGTGACAAGTCCGGCAGTGCGGGACGCGCGTGGGGCGGATCATGTACGAAGATTATTCCTTTTGCCGTATTATTTGAATTATTAGTACTATATCTCAGCACACACGAAGGCATTTTGCACGAAGGCACATTTCAGAATACGTAGTACGTGTACATAGTACGTGTTGACACGGCAAGCGGGGGGCACAGCTCGGTACAGACTAAATGAGTTTGTGACATTTGCCTCTAACTCGTGTGAAGTTGCCTCAATGATAGGGCACAGTGCACACAAAGTTACATCTTTGGTTTAGCCAAAGAAACCGTAAGATGCAGAGATACATTCATGCTCCGTAAAACAAAAAGCTTTTTTAATTGAACATTTGCTTTTATCAAACCACAAGGATTATTTACGAAACATCTTTATTAAAATAGACTAAGTATCAATAATTAAAGTAGTAAACGCTTGTTCGTTTTTATTTTTACAGCATGTACGACATTATATTTAAAAGAATGACGCAATGGTATCTGCAGATAGATCCTGTATTTTGGCTGACAGAATTACACCGTTCTCAAAAGAACTTCATCAAATTAATGTTTGAGTTTGGAAATGATATTATCGACTTCCAGAACAAGAAGCTGAATGCATTGAAAAACAACAATAATGAAGTACCTGACTCGGAGGATGATGATGTGAATAACGAGGGATTAAGTATTGTAGATCGTTTGATACTGTCCAATGAACTTACAAATGAAGAGTTAGTACAAGAAATACTCACTGTCTTCACTTCGGTAAGTATCAACAGGAAACTAGAAAATCATTAAATGCCTCATTTACCTGCCCCTTTTATGCTAAATTTCAGAGAACAATCTAAATTTTAAAATCCATCTTTCACGCGACGCTAGATTTATGAAACTTTTAAACTAAAAATAGTAATCTAATTTTTTTACAGAGTCAGGAAGCTTCTGGAAAAATATGTTCGTATTTGCTGTTAATGATGGCATTTCATCCAGAATGTCAGGTAGGTAATAATATGATTACCCCGAATGCCTTTAATTTAATAATATGTTAAAGAATGATGAGTGATTCTGATAAAATAAAATAAAATATATATAACGGCACTCATTCCAATGATTTAGGTATTATATATAACATCTACACATTGAAAAAAATTGTAAATACATTTGCAGGAAACTCTATACAAAGAAATAAAAGAAGTAATTGGTGATGAAGACAGAGATATAACTGAAGAAGATTTCAAAATAATGCCATACTTAGACATGGTATATAAGGAGGTGATCAGATTGTTCCCAATTGGAGCAATAATACAACGAACAGTTCAAGAAGATATTACCATAAGTAAAATCTCTCTTATTATAAATTTCAGACTAGAGGCTTATTTTAATCGAACCATGCTGGTACTTCAAGGAATGTTATAAAATCAAGAAATGTTGTAAATAAATAATTAACGAAATCGGTTAAGGCATTCTCGAATTTTGCGGTTAGCAAAACAATTTGGCCGTTCATTTTTTTATTTTAGAGAAGATAATTTAGAAAAGAATATGAATGTGTCTTGTTTTGATATCATTAGATGCAAAAATAATTATGGATGCCGACATCTAAGGCCGACATAATATAACTGCAATGGTAGAGTCTTGGTACCTAGAGTGAATGAACTGGGTTTCTGTCTGGAATTCCACCATGTATTTTTGTTCTAATCATCATGATAGGATGCCGCTAATTGAGCACAATGAAATATACGAATTAAATTTTTTGAAACTAATAAAGAAATTTTTCATTCATTTCATTTTCATTCAAAATGTTCATCTTCTATGTTTATACATACCTATAAGACAAAAAATTAAACCTTAGATTCTGTAATTATTATTTTATGCAGCAAAATAAACCTGGTAATTTATTTGATTGGTTTAGAGGAAATTTTCTTTACAGGTTCGTGTACAATCCCTGCAGGCACTACCTTAGCTATACCAATTTACCACATTCAACGCCATGAGGGGTTCTGGAAAAATCCAGAAGCTTTTGACCCAGATAGATTCAACCCTGAGAATTCTAAATTGCGGCATCCTTATTGCTATTTACCATTCAGTTTGGGCCCTATGGATTGTATAGGTAATTAATAAAAACTGTTTTAAAACTGTATTTAAATATATAACTAATATTATTATAAAAAAAACACTTATTTTGTTAACTTTATTTACAGGAAGACATTATGGTACAAAATTAATAAAAACTATAGCTATTCGAGTACTTCAGAAGTTTGCATTATCTTCCAAAAGCAGTTATAAGGATCTGCGATTGACAATTGCAATATCTGTATATTCACTTGATGGATATCCAGTTATTTTGACTCCAAGAAATGAATGAAGATTTTTTTTAGAATGTTAAAACGTATAAAATGTGGAAATAGGTATATAAAGACGGGAGACCGTTGACGACTTGTCGGGAATGTACTTAAACAATAATTTTTAAATTAGAATAAAGATTTAACTTAAAATTGAATTTTTATTTATTTAACCTTGATAATACCCAAACAACAGTAAAAACAATTGAAGGTACCTATTATCACCATTTTATATAACTAGCCACATAGTTACATCCATACTAATATTATAAATGCGAAAGTAACTGCCTGTCTATCTGTTACTCAATCACGCCTAAACTGCTGAACAAATTTGCATGAAATTTGGTATGGAGATATTTTGATACCCGAGAAAGGACATAGGCTACCTTTTATTGCGAAATATGTATCACCGGCGAAGCCGGGGCGGACCTCTAGTATTTAATAAAACAGGGGTAGCCCCGCTAGTATCGATCTCCTAAATAAAGACCTTCTAAAGACTAACTAAACGATTCGATTGAATACGGAATTTGTACTATTGAAAACTAAAGCACACAAGAGCCTTATCGAGCTGTGGTACAATACGAATTTAATCTCGATCTACTTTGATAATACCTACCATTAGATCTGGGTATAAAACTCGATTTGATTGCATTGAGTTTTAGGTTGCAAATTTTATTGGTAAGTTTCCTGCTAACGTACCATGTTTTAAATCAGAATTATTTCCAATGTGGGAAAGAGATGGCGCTAGACGGAATAGCCCTTTCCTTTTTATACACTGGAAATAATAATGATTTGAGACATCATGATAAACCATGAGTTTATTTAATAATTGTTGTGTGCCTTTTAAGTAGTATAAAGAGGCTTTTACACCCTACAATCATTATTTAGGGTAAAAAAATGGTTTAAAAATTAAAAGACTTCTTATAAGTTATCTGTGTTCCTTAGTCCGTCGGTTTTGAGGTTATGTTTATCTGTCAACATGCTGTCAACTGTCAATGTGTGTCCTTGTGTCACATATCATACAGTGTCGTTGACCTAAATATTCCAAAATAATTACCTTTAATTTTTTAGGAAACTTTCAAATACGTAAATGAGTTCAAGTAGAATCTAGGACTAACAATTTACAATCGGTAAAAATGGCTTCGTTCTCTAGGCTTCATAAAATTGCGTTGATAAGTTTAGGTGCAGTTGGTGGAGGCCTCGCTTATTATACTATCGGCAAAAATGAACAGAAGTTCGATGTTAAGAACTCTTGGACTACGAACTATACACCGAGTGTTAAGTGGGAAAAGAATTGGGACCAGTAAGTATATAAGATTCATAAATATTCTCGATGCCTATTTTCCTTTTATAGAACTGTAAAGTTTGCTGTTCCATTCAAACTTTTATTTATTTGCCCCGTTCGCCATAGGTAAGTAATCCTCTTCAGGAGTATGTTTGAATTTTTAAGTTTTTGAGCTTTTGTTAGAGCAGGTCCAGTGATTTTATCAGTTTTTCATTAATTTACAAATGGGTTATAAACAGGTCCTGATATACCCTTGTACAACCTTAATTTCAATCTCACTATCACAATACATTAGCAAATTCTCCATCAGAAATGTTTCTCTTATAGCCGTGAACCGGAGTCTATAGTCAAGCCAGCAAAAGCAAGTAAACCAGAAGACGAAAACAGATTCAATGAACAAGTTGAAAAGGCGAGGAGCAAAGCTGTGAGGCATTTGTTTTTAATAAGACACGGACAATACCATGTTGAAGGCACTACTGATAGTGAACGGACTTTAACTGAGTTAGGTAAGTAATAAAATACTTAAGCCCCTACTAAATTTGGAACTAGTTTTTTTAGGTACAGTGTTCACTAGTAAAACAATACAGTTATTAATTTGAATCATAGCCTGTACTTGTCTTGTACTCTGGCGTAGCTGATTTTAATTATTCAATTTGATAATTATTATTGAAGAAAAATTATTGTGATTGTAAGATAGGAATTCATAAAAAATGATAAAATTTTACAGTTTGTGTGGCCTAATTTTTAATCAAAACTAAAATACTAAAAAACAGCAAAATTTTGTTTGTTACTTTACATACAGTATTACACATAGTTGTCCCCTTCTATATTTTAGAAGAAGAAAATTCACAGTTTATACATAATATATAAAATTCTTTATTAATTTCAGGCAGACAGCAAGCAGATATAACAGGCAAGCGTCTAGCGGAACTTGACATAAAATGGGACCTTCTAGTCAGATCAACAATGACTCGCGCTCAGGAGACAGCTAAGATCATAGCCAAGCATTTACCAAAAGATATTGAGATAAAAGACTGTCAGTTATTAGAGGAAGGTGCTCCGATTCCTCCTGAACCACCTGTGGGTCACTGGAGACCAGAACCAAGAGTAAGTAGATATTTATTTCAGTTTGTACCTAGAGGTAAATTCATCTAGCTTTGTATGCCATTTTGGGTGTGTTGTGTACAGTTTTTTCTTGAGTTTGATTTTACTACATTTAGAAAATTTAGACTTTTTAATGGAAAATCCAACTTTTTAATGTTATGTTACTATAACAAAGGTTATCTGGTAGACAACACCCATACACTGTTATGGTCATCTATTGGCGATGCAATTTGCTTACCATGAGACAGTGTGTCTGCTCATTTGCCTCCCTATAAAAAAAATCATGTCTAGAATCCATTAACAAAAGTCTTTAATTCTTTTGTACAGTTGCTTATGCATATAGTATGTAAAATTCATTTATATTTGCTTGTGTTGTTAATTTGTTATGCTCATTTTGAGGGTTTTGCTATTCAAGGGATATAAATTATAACATATCTACAAACTATGTTTGGTTTACAGTATGGAAAACATATGCCAGTCTCTCAATTGTTATCTTTAAAATAAAACAATTAGCTATTTACTAAGTAATCATACAATGCTAGCAAGCTATTGTCTTATTTTCACAATAGAATAAGATGATCATTTGGTGTGTACAATAAAGTTCTCATTCATTCATGATCAATACTTACATAATATACATATAAAATAAATATTAAATAAATTTTTTTTTTGATGAAAAAAGAGACAGGATATGTTTTTCATTATTTGTATCCATTCTTTATATTGAATGTTACTCATAGTCCATCATTACTGACCAGTCTTGCATATACTCATTAACCTTGTGTCCATTTATACTAATAAATTAGTTATCCAAGTAGTTTGTACATATTTTCCTTTCTTATATACAACCTTTTTATTAAAAATTGCCATTAATTTAATAACTCAGGCCCCGGAACCACGGACACAATAGAAAATCTATTGTGTCGTGGACCGATCGTGCCACTTGGGGCTCAATGGGTTAATTATTTTAAATGGTTGCATTAAAATAATTATACAATTATTCGTTTACATAAAAAACATAAAGAAGTACAATAACTACAGTAATTTTCATTAAACCAATAATGACAATCATGGCCGCTTGTAAATACATTTTCATTTGCATCAAAAAAAAAGTTTCTAAATGTCATTGTCATTTCAAATGTCAAAAAGTAATTTATAATCTGTACCGTCGCGTATAGCAACACTGGGCAGTATAATAATGCAGTATGGTATCGCATGTGTAGCAGTTCTTCCAGGATAGCGCGAGGATAGAGGCGGCTTTCAGGCGCTACTTCTATAGAGCTCCGCCAGAACAGACGCACGATACGTACACGTTGCTCGTGTGTCATGCAAACGTGATACGGTTCTTTGTGTGCAAGTGAGTTTTATTTATTTCATCTAATCTTTTATTAAACATTTCTGAGGATATCCATCAATCCTCACGTAAAATATATAATAGTATGTTTTGTAATTTTGATGATAATTGGTAGTTAATTATATTTGTGGGTAAAGTGATACATTTTTTACCCATGAGGTCCATAAACAAAGGGAAGTTTGGAATGGAATTTGGAAATATCTTATTTACTCAGTATATCATTTTAGAAAGATCTAAATAAATAAATTAATCTTCCAGAGCGCTCCAGTTCCCGCCTGAAGGCTGGCTCCGGATATCGTTAAACCACGCATCGATAACCTGGGTATCGATATTACCAAACGGTAACGTAGTGCTGCGCTCTCTCAGCGATACCGGACACATGGAGCCGAAGTACATCACTAGCCGGTAAACTTCCGGTGCTATGTAGTTGTATACGCGGTCACATTCAAAGTGATTGAAAATGGCGGCTCTCATACCTAAATTAAAAGCGAATCATCTCATCCGTGATTTTTCCGCAGCACAGAGTACGCTTTATGTCTGACTATCTGTTAAAAACTTGACATTGGCTGAATCTGTCCTCACTAGGATCGGTTGCCACTTAGAAAAAAAAGAAGAAGAAATGGTGGCTCACCTCTCACCGCTCACCTAACTTGGCAAGTTGGTGTGAAAGGGATAAAAAAACATACAGGCGTCATTTAACGTCATATTTTCTTGTTACAAGTTAATGGTCATAGTGGAATCTCCAGTGTATTAGATATAAGCTTCTTGGCTCACCTATTTGCCTCTCGCTCACTCCATGTTACCGTGTATAGTCACACGTCGGCTGGAAAACAGTTTGACAGCTGAGCGACGTCATTTTCAATTACTTCATGTGACTATAATATGGTTATATTGTGGTTTTTGGTTAAGTAGTCCCCTTTGAAGGTGAAATGAAAAATAAAGCATTGTATTCATGGTAAACATAAGTTGAGCAATTTTGTTAATGTTGTGCAAGAATGTTGCTTGGACCTTTAAATGTTGTTGCTCCTCAGTTGTTGTGGCATGTTGCAACATGTTAACAACAACTCCGCAACTTGTTGATTCAATTTTGTTGCGAAATAAATTTTTACCATGAATAGTCTGCTTAAGATTTTTGGTTAAGTAGTTTTGTTGAGAAATGAGAATTAGTTTTAATGAAAAAATGGTATAGGATGCACTTATAGCTGTGATGCCGATTTTCTGTGAAATTGATATAGGTACTATAGTGTGTACTTTCAATTGAATCAGTGATCTAATTGACAATTTGCTGAGTTTGCAGCATTTAAAATAGCCGAAATTTATAAAATACAATGGTTAAATAAAGTTTCAATCTGTTAAGTTTTCAATTTGTAATTATTTAGTTACGTTATATAATCAACTTCTAGACGCACTATCAATGTGTATATAAACAGAGTAAATGGAGATCAAATCCTTCAATTAATAAGAAGTAAGAAGTTCCTTATTAATTGATTATTAGACCGAACTGATTATAAAAAATTAAGCTGAAAAACATTTATTATTATTAAATATATTAATGTCGTAAATGTTTTCAAAACAATGTTACCAGTTCGCTACTGCAAGTTCCTTGAATTATAGAAAATATTAAAAATCAATATCCCAGTGATGTGACTAAAATTTTACCTTGTGTTTATGTGGCAAAATGCCATTTTCAAACATGCATAGTTTATTAGTTATAATAAATATTAATTATTATAAATTTCAACAGGAATTATGAACCAATAAGAGACTTATTTGTAAAGGAAAAATGCAATTAAACGGAGTACAAGTGATGTTTTGTATCTTTATTTATATTAAATTATATGTTCACTTAATATTTTAGATAACGTAGCAAAGAACAACTTACATACGAACCAGTCGACCAAGCTAAGTTTGCACCTCGCATCGATTACGTCACACTGACGCTTACGTACGGTCTGCAAAAAAGGATTCGCTATGACTTAAAAAAGTAAATGTTTGTTAGATTTTATTCTGTTAGTTTGTTAATTTTCGGAAGGTGAGCGGGCGGGGCGCCGCATTCCAACGAGGTGCAAACTTAGCTTGGTCGAGTTGAAGGTATATTCGTTTTTGCAAGTATATTATCATATACAAAATATAAACTGCCTATGATGGCGCTTATTAGAAAAATAAATAGAATTTTCGCTGAAAACCATTTATGAATAACATTATGATTTATTGCTCAAAAGCAATACGATATAGATCTATGTATCAACTATAATATCACAAATTCATATTCAATAGAAGTTAATATAAAATTATCAATTGAATAACTATCACTGCCAATTCTAGTTTTAATATGATTGTGTCATATTTTATTAGTTAAAAATAATAACTAAGGCTTTATACTATGATACAACCAATATGTATAAAAAGCTTTAGTACGGGCCCACCAGGATTGGATTTTCTATATAATTCAGTTATTTTTATACAAAAATAGTTATTAAAAATTGTGGGAAATTATAGTTTTATGCATTTGTATTTTATGTTACTCGCATTTATGCTTGGGCAGCTATAATTATTATTATTTGGTAATTTAATTTTTTTTCATGTAAACTATTAGTTACCTATTTTAAAGTCGTTGTAATCAGTTTCACGGAATTATTTTACTCTTAAAACGTCATCATTACATCCTTTGCGACTTTATGGACGTTTCATTTGAGGGAATAAATAAATTATGTACCTACCCACCTAAAATTATTTTATTTTGTTTTTATAATATAATGTTCTGACCAATGACATCTGATTCTGGCCAGTATTGTCTATTACCTACGCATCTAGTTTTATTCTAGTGTTCAATTATCGTTTACGAAATATACTGGAAAAGTCACATAATCTTATAACAGAATACCTCAAACTACTTAATTATATCCTTACTGTAATGTAGTCAAACGAATCTGTAGTTCATGATTGTATATAAGTGTAAATACAATTTTTGATAACGTATTAAAATTGTAAAAGATTCTCCGTTGTTTTATTTATAACCGTAATGTTATAAAAAAATATAAGCCATTTTTTCTGTATTTTTTTAAGTAGGTAGGTAAATAATTAACAGGGTTACACAGTATTGCAAAGTAAAAAAAAATGTTTCAATGATAATTTTATGACATGAACCGACTTTCAAATCAGATCAATATGGTTCATGAAAGAAAGGATAAAGGAAATTATACCAAACACCAAGCTGCAATTAATTTACCAATAACTAATTAATTTGGTTCATTAAACATGTTCTAGGGTATACCAATAAATAAAACACATCGATTTAGTCTTGGTCGCGATTTATTTATAAGTTTTAAAGCGAGAGGATTTAACGCTATAATAACACCATCTTAATATCTAACACAATTCGTTGTTTTACAATTTGATTACTACAGGTAAAGAGCAACGACATGTGTTATGGGAGACTATACAGAAACTCCAAAATTCGAGATCGTAATTTACTAATGATATTTATATGCATTTTATAGATCGTTTTATGCGACTTTTAGTAATTGGTTAGAGGTAATTGATTATGTATATATTTTAATTTTTTTGGATATGGTAACTCGATAATTTATTATGGTTAGTCACACAATGGAAATACGTTATTTTGCGGTAGTACAATTTTAAAGTGTTGCCAGATGTTAGTGTTCAATATAGTGTACGGTAGCTTTATAGGACTAAAAAGGACTTTAAAGATTAAAAATTACATAATATGATATTTAATTGTACGTTATATTATATTCTATGTATATAAAATTTCCGTAGATAGGTTGTGGTCACAACCATTTCACAACTATACTTTTAGCAACAACTAGGTATAGTTTTAAAGTGTAGTTAAATGTAGAGAGATATCGATTGACTAGAAAAATACAGATAATAAATATATTATATAAATAGATGAGAATTTTTTACTGATAAATATTATTTTAAAAATTTATATTTGATAAGCTAACAATAAGGATCTTTTTATAAGGAGAAATAGGATAAACGTAATAGATTTTAGAAGGTAAGTTCCTATTTCGTTATATTTAATTTGAGGAAAAATCCGACATTACTACGTTTTTATAAGCATTATTATTTTTAATAAAAAGCTACATATTCCAATTATATTAAATTACATAAGTAATTATAGGCCAATATCTTGAAAGAGTATATTATAAAAATACACGTTTTAGTTGATTTGGAAAAATATGTGCACTTGAATCGAAGAAATTTTGACATTATACATTGATAGTAATTCTGTGAAGATTATCAGTTACTGATTGCATGAAATATTGGTTAAATATTTGATATTGAGCATCTGTGAAATAGTCATAGAGTAGAAATTTACAGAGCCAGCACAGATCTCTGTTGGGGAATGTCAGCATCGATGAGATCGTCATCTTCTTCGTCATCACAGGCGTCTTCTGGTTCACCGAGTGCTCGGACGAATTCTACAAATGTTATCATAATATTTCAGGAAGATTAACAAGGCAGGTTAATTTAGAGGTTATAATTTTATTGACATCAAAAAAGAAGACGAGAAACTCACCCAAGAAATCAATACGACCGTCACCGTCAGAATCAACTTCCTTGATCATGTCTTCGACTGGAACAAAAAATTAAATGAATCTTTATCTTATCATATGGATATGTACCAATATCTTCTATTCAAGTGGTTACTATTAGTAAAATATTAACACTTGTAGAGAATTTTTAATCAGTCATTTTGCTCAAATTTTGTCTATTAAGGTCTTTTTAAGGTATATTACTTACTCTCTTCTTCCGACAGATCCTCTCCCAAGCACTGCAGAACAGCTCTCAAATCAGACGCACAAATGTACCCTCTATTGTGCTTATCGAATACTCTGAAAGCATCTCTTAGTTCCCGTTCCTCTTGTTCCGCTGAGCTCGTGTTTCCGCCAGAACCAGACATTGATTTGGACAGAATGTTCACGAACTCTTCGAAACTTACGTTGCCGTCACCTGGAATAAGATTGCTGCCTATTTAGTTGTGTAAACTTGGTTGCGATTAATAATTTCGAAACTTTGTTTACATGTTGAAGTTCCTCGGCGAGAACATTTCAACAACTCGCCGTATGGCAGCAACATTCCTATATAATACCATTTACCGCATTCCTTCCAATATATAAACCTAATTGTAATATATTAATCCGCGACCTTACTTAGAATGCTTAGATACTATTCTCAAAAAAATTAAACAACCGCACATAATATTTACGGGTGATATTAATATTAACACTATCTGTAATGATATTCATAGCTCTCATTTAAACGAATACTTATGCATTTTAGCAAGTCATGGTCTGGAACTGGGTATAACACGTCCAACAAGACTTAACAATTGTCTTGACCACTTTATGATAAAAACCTCGGATAGTTGGCAGACTTTGGTTTTTCCACCATTAACTGATCACAGTCCTATTCTTTTACAGATAAGAAATAACAAGATGTCGAGATTAAAAACTAATTTGTCTAAGCAGGTACTAGATTACGCATTAGCATTGGAAAAAATCAGTGCAATCGACTGGACTCAGTATTTTTCCCTGCGTGATGTAAATCTTAGTGCTGAATGGCTTGTGAACAGTATCGGTGGAGTTATCAGGGAGTGCACTTCGATTAAGTATTTATCAAAAAAGAAGGTGCCTCTGAAGCCGTGGATTACCCCCGGAGTAGTAAGATCAATCCGTAAAAGAGATAAGTTGCATAAAAAAGCCAAGCTACGGCCTTGCGATAGTCAAATAAATAGTACATATATTAAATATAGGAACACTTGTAACAAAATTATAAAGTCTTTAAAGCAGAAATATTACCAAACACAATTACAAAATAGTGAGAAAGATTTAAAAAAAACATGGAACATTATAAAAGACGTATGTAATATGAAAGTAAACAATGATTTACCCACGGAGCTGCTCACGATTGGTAGTAACACAAAGGAGTCCTTAAACAAGATTAATAAATTTTTCACAACCATAGGTGGGAACTTGGCTAGGGAGATATTAGATAAATTACACAAGACGGAAGATGAACTCGCCAATCAAATAAAACATTCAAACCCAAATAACCATTCTATGTCCTTCATACCAACTGATGTATATGAAATTAACAAAATAATAAATGATTTGAAGACTTCTAGCGCACCTGGCCTCGATGGTATATCTTGTAGATTTATAAAGCTAGCAAAAGAATATCTTATTAGTCCAATTGAATATGTATGTAACTTAAGTTTAGAACAAGGTATCTTTCCAGACATCTTTAAAAAAGCTATCGTGTCTCCAATTTATAAAACAGATGATAAACAAGATGTCTCCAACTACAGACCAATATCTTTACTTTCAACACTGTCAAAGATTCTTGAAAAAATTATCAATAGCCGACTAATCAATTACCTAGAAAAAAACAATTTAATTACTGCTTCTCAATATGGATTCCGGAAAGGGAAATCAACAGAAGAAGCCATACAGAGATTAACAACGTTAATTTATCAATATCTCGATAGAGGGGACAAGGTTGTTGGCGTGTTTCTTGATATAAAAAAAGCTTTTGATACAGTTTCGATTCCGATTCTATTATCGAAGTTGGAAAGCTTAGGAATTCGTGGTCATGTGCAAAATTGGTTCAGAAGTTATCTGTCTTGTAGAGAGCAGTATGTGAGAGTAAAACATGATATGAGTGATGCCTCGTCGTGTAGTTTTGGTATTCCTCAAGGCAGTACGTTAGGACCTACTCTGTTCTTAACCTATATTAATAGCCTCCCTGACCAAATTGCTACTGACACTGATATCCAAATGTTTGCTGACGACACGGTCTTGTTATTTCACGGTCACAGTTGGGAACAAGCTCACAGTAAAGCAGAGAGAGGATTGAGAAATGTCACAAGCTGGCTTGAGGATAATTTACTCACATTAAATATTTCTAAAACGAAATATCTTTGTTTTTCAAAGACAGCCACCTACGGTCCATCCACAAGTTTAACCATCAGGCTACACTCTTTTCCATGTAATAGAGGGCAACTAAGTCAATGTAATTGTGCGACACTAACTAGGGCTACATCTATAAGATACTTGGGTATACTAGTAGATGACAAATTGAGTTGGAAAGACCATATCACTCATGTTTGTAATCGTGTTAGAAAGCTAGTTTATATATTTAAGCATCTAAGATCAGTTGCTAACAAAAAACTGCTTATCCAAGTGTACAAAGCACTGTGTGAGAGCATTATAAATTATTGTGTGACGTCATGGGGTGGGGCTCCTAAAACTATAATGTCCGAACTTGAGCGTGCCCAGCGGGCAGTGTTAAAAGTACTCATGCACCTACCATACAGGCACTCCACGGCAGATGTTTACGCGAAATCAGGAGTTCTCTCAGTTCGCAAGATTTACATATTAAAAGCTCTGTTGAGATACCACCGTTTTACAGCCCACACGCTGCCTCGAACATGGAAGAGAAAATTAAGGTGCCCTATACCCACCACCAAGACTCATTTTGCAAAACGGCAACTAAATTGCATTGCTCCACGGTTATATAACAGTATCCCGACTAATGACATCAACAAAATTATAAATTTACCTACCAATCGTTTTAAAAAATACATTGTCAATTGGCTCCAAAATCTTGATTATATACAGACTGAAAATCTTTTCATTACTATTAAATAAATGCTTGCAACAAAATCAATCACTCATGCACACTCACGCAAACATAGGTACACACAAGCACACACACACACTCACACTCACACACACACACACACACACACAATGTCCATCGGCCCAAATCATATTCTTTTATTTTCTTAATCATTTACTTTGTATTCTTTCATCATTAGTCACTAAAATTTATTTTGTTAACTTGCCAAATATAATGTAATATGGAATTTGTAAGGGAAGGCACTGCCTTCGGAGATACAGGTAATTACCTAGTTCAGAAGGCAGAGCAATATTGTAATGTTATATTTGAAGTTGCTAATAAATTTTATTTTATTTTATTTTTTTAATTTCACTTGGAATAAAATAGCTACGCTCAATTCTCATACGCTACTTAGTAGCGTTCATATCACTCTTTATATAAGAGTGATGTGTCTGTGAATCTCTCACTAAATCAATCTCATCGACATTTAAAATAATCCCTTACCATCACTATCCACTTCTTGCAACATGTCCTGCAATTCCTCAACTCTGGCAAACTGGCCCAAGCTTCGCATCACACGACCCAGTTCTTCCTTGGTTATTGTTCCATCACCGTCTTTGTCGAACAGGCGGAATGCTTCACGGAATTCTGATTGGAAATGATGGAATAATGAAATGACACGTCAGAGTGCGTCAGATTAGGTCTTGTATAGATTTTTTTGGCCAAGTGCAACATAAAACTAAATGTTCATTTTACTTAATAAAGTGTTATTTAGTTCCACTACTTACCTATATATTTTTAGCCAACAAAAAGTTAACCGTGAAAATAATTAAGGTAGGTTCCGTTAAATTGTAATATGGCAACTAACTAACGAAAATGGCACTAGGCTGTTGAGAAAATAATATGTAAGTAACTACACATGTGACTGTAGAAATTTACGTAAGTAGGTACTTAGTCCATAATTTCAAATGATTTCAAACCTTTCATTTGCGTGCGAGTAATGCCAGTAGTTTCATCGATGATAGAGGCCTTTCTATCGAGGGTCGTATTAGCTGCCGGCTTCAGGAAGTTCACTTGCCGCTGGCGTGGCGGGGACAGCGATCTTACTGATGATTGACTGGTGAAATATCAATATAATAGAGAGCTATAAATTATGAATCAAACAATTAAAACTATAATTTTTTGTCGAGTAAGAAAGTGCCGGCTTCGTGGAAAAAGATGAACGATTGGTCCAAGCACCAGATGGGGCGCCAAAATTGACAACGCAAAAGATCTTGATCGTGTTCGAGTGAATACGATTCTTGTTTATGGTAGGTAAATAGAAGTCGAATAGTAATTATGAAATGGAAATCACTTATTACTAGGCTTCTACTAGGTATGACAAACGTATGCTCTATCAAAAAGCGCTATTAGAACTTTTGACTCTACCCTCCATATGAGCTACGGCTGGAGCTGAAAGTACCTAATATTTACCTTAATTAGTCGCGAAAAATAAATAGACATAATTGAGTCCATTCATATCAAACTCCGGTAAGTCCATTCTAACAGAAATGTGGGAATCGAGGTATTTTTAATAACTTAAAAAAACAATATGTTTGGACCTTTATAATTTATGACAGATATAATATAATACATTAGAATTATTTTTACGAAGAAAAAGAAATGTATTACTTGATGATTATGCCACAAAATTAGTTTTAAATCTGGACATACAGGCGTTTGATATGTACCAGCAAAACTTACCGGGTTTTGAAAAACATCGTCTTGGACTTACAGGAATTTGAAATATCACAAATGGACTTACAGGGATTTGATAGAACTCAGTTTTGGGACGTACTGAGGTGGTGGAAATGGGTAGATAGTTTGTCGCGTTGTAAGTATTGGACATTAAAATAAAATATGTAAATTAAAAGATACAAATTATTATTATTATTAACCTTAATCATCCCACTGCTGGGCAAAGAGAGTGGTCAATAAATCAAAACGGTTGAAAAAATCTCAGTACGGCCCTGGGCTTCATGGCTGGGAATTACTACTGTGCGTGTGCTATG
>CAJQZN010036057.1:43537-62817 GCA_907164685.1 Colias eurytheme | reverse complement strand
CTAGAGTCACTGAACTTATAGCACCGGGGGATGATGGTGAAGTTCCTGTTACATTAAATCATTTTTTATTAATATCAAGGGTTATACTATGATGTCTTAAAGCAGTAATAATTCCAGTGTGAAAAATGGCGCTAAACGACCTATATAGATAGATCTATCATTTTTCCACTCTGGATATAATACTACTTTATCATCATCATCTGCAGTCTTATTTCCAGAGTGTCTGTAGTATTATTTCCATCATCAGACATCATAGTTACTATTTATAATATGAATGGCTCAATTAAAACTGTTTTTATTAAGAAACTAGCGGTCCGCCCCGGCTTCGCCCGTGGTACATAATATTTACGTTTTCTCTACATAAGAACCATCCTCGTACTTCAAGGAATATAATAAAAAAAGAATTATCGAAATCGGTTCAGCCGTTCTCGAGTTATGCGCTTACCAACACATTTTGCGATTCATTTTTATATATAAGATTATTATTAATTTTTAATGATATTACCTGTAGTGACGGTGCCTTTGAGTGTTTCATTGCTGGAGGAAGTTGCCATTATCTTTGGTATCGTGAGATGGCTGTTGTCTTCTTCGGTTTGCTAAATTTTGAACATATTATAATTCTCAAATGCTGTCTCTAATATTATTAAAAATAAATTAATTTAGAAGTTTCCACCGCTCTAAATTGTTAGTAACTGTCGAAAATGCTATATAATAAATATTTTCAATTTTTGCTTTTCTAACGAAATCTGGAAGTTCATTATTTTAATCATATCTTTTTATTATTAGTTATTTATTTCAATATAAATACTTACCTTTCCAACAGCTGAAGTACGACGCGATGGTGCCATTAAATATGGCGACAATTTATCTTCTTCCTCGCCTGAAATATTAAATTATGTCAATATTCTTGGCAACCTAAATACAGATTTATAAATAACAAAAATAAGGAAAATTCTTACTTTTCCCACGTCCAACGCGCCAGAATCTAGACTGCCAATCTCTCTCACTATATTCGGAACCGTAACCTGAATTCGGAATATTTAAGTCAGTATTGTGACAGAATGATTCAAAATATTAAAAAATGCCAATAAAAAGAGAAATTAAAAACAAAAAATATGATTTTTTGTACGTTTTTATTGAATTTATAGCTTACATACAAGGTAAATATTATAAAAATATTTGTGAACATTGAGCAATCAATTTGAGCCTCAAAATTAAAAAAAAAATATTTAAGACAGTTTTGATTGAATTTTTGAAACGAAGTTCCTTATCACGCGCTGCGAAAGGGGGCTAGACGGAAAAAAATAAGATGAAAAGTTTTACGACACTTTGCTACAGTGCCGTGCGCGTGTTTTTCTGTCAGTCTCTCTCTAACTTAAAACTTCGTTCCACCCGGTTTTACCTTTACACCCCTCAAGATTTTATTGTGTAAAGTTTTTGATCTTTCAATAAAGCATCCGATATTTATTAATTTACCACCTGAAACAGAGCTAGCAGCGCTAGTTTTCCGCGTGGCATCAGGTGGTGGGGGGAGTTCCATGTCCTGTTGGGACTGTTCGTAGAACACTTGCTTCAGAGCCTCCAGTACTGTGACCCCGTCCGTGAACACGCGGTACGTGAGGAGGAACGTGTTCAGGAAGTCCACTGAGAGGAAACGGAGATCTGGAATATGAATTAAAGTTAGAAAAGGGTTCTGAAAAAAAAATGTGTGCGTGTACTAGTGTACACACGTAAGAAGTGAAACTTCTTTATGACCTTATTTATCAAAAAATAATTTACTATATGCAACTTTACAGAAATACGTTGAATCACGCGTGGTACGGATAAAAACAAGATGGCGCGTAACGGAAAAATGTTACACTAAATTTTTTTCCAACGCCGATAAAGAAGTTTCACTTCAATAATTTTATGATAAGACTACAGTTTTATCGTGATAGAAGACACTAGCGATGCTCTGCGGTTTCACCCGCATTGCTCCACTCCTGTTGGTATTAGCGTGATGATGCCAATAGCCTTCCTCGATAAATGGGCTATCTAACACCAAAATATTTTTTCTAATCGGACCAGTAGTTAGTGAGATTAGCGCGTTCGAACAAACAAACAAATTATAATATGATAAAAAAAACTGTCCATCCATACCAGTCAACCTCTGCAACAATCTCTGCGGAGTGGCCGATCTAATTTGCGGAACTTTACAAGAATTGAGTGTTCTACTAAATCTGATATCCACGTCATCAGTGAACAAGGCTCTATCAGATCGACAAGCGGGGAGACTAGCGGATGCTGTGCCGCAAGATCCACAGGCTCGGAGCAGTTCTGTGAGAGCAGCACTTTCCATACATTGGGCTAGTTCGCTTGTCCAAGCTGCTTTCTCTTCTAGGGTTGCTGCCACTGAGAAAATTCACATTATTTATAAAAAAATCAAAATATTTTTTTTTTAAGTGAAACTTCTTTAACCCATTGAGCCCCGAACGGCCCGATCGGTCCACGACACAATAGATTTTCTTTTGTGTCTGTCATTCCGGGGCCTGAGTTATTAAATGCGTTGATAGTAAAATTTCAAGATCCCGTCGTGGAAATACCGTCACGTCATGGAGTAAGGCGACGATTTTGGTAGCTGAATCGTACCAAAGAAGTTTCACTTCTGACACGTGTGCTCAGCAAACACGCTTTTTTATATTTCTTTCATTTACATTAAAATTCAAATTTTAAGTATTTATTAAAAAAAAAACAAATTCAAATCATTTATTTATTTCATTCACTTAAGGTCTTTAAATAAAATGCTATACAGAATTATTTTTAACAAAATTTTACCTAAATGAGCGCAGATCTGTTCTCCCTTCACTTCCACGAGTATCTTAAAATCTTTTCCTTGATAACTTTCTCCTCCGGGCGATGAACATACAGAAGCAGTGTCTGAAATAATAAATTTAGTAGTATAACTTATCATCATAACAGAAGTAATCTATCTAATATTCATCATCATAACAGAAATATAACAGAATATCTACAATAAACGCATGGTCGCCAGACAGTTAGGTACCTTTTTGTGAATAAAAATGTCAGTATAACAAAAGCATCTATAATATTTTTAAAATTGCCTATCAAATTTTGTTTAACTGTTAAAAACACGTAATTATTGTAACTTAATTGTCTTGAAAATATAAAAATGTCCTTATTACGTTGTACGTAGTTCAAGTGTAGCTCGAGTTGTTAATAACAAGTGAATTCCAAAGAAATACTCAAAAATCAAAATAATAATATAAATTACCATCATCATCATGATTAGAAGGATCTTCGATAAGCAGAGCATCATGTAGCGGCAATCTGCCCGAAGGTGGTAAATGTAGCCTTCCTCCCGGAGCTCGAGTTGTTAACAACAAGTGGTTACTGAAGAGAAACGCTTGACGGGATTGGAGGGTTGCTCTACGGCCTTTGCCCACCACTTGGGATAATGTGCCTGGGTTGGGAAAATAATTTATTTAAAAAAAAGAGCACACGTGTCAGAAGTGAAACTTCTTTGGCAAGATTCAAAGATATCAAAAACGTCGCCTTACTCTATGACGTGACGGTATTGCTATGAGGTGACCTTGAAATTTTACTCGCAACGCGCCTAAGAAGTTTCACTTCAAAAATATTGCACTTTTACTTGGAAGAAGGAATTGCAATAACTGTATAGACCCGACTCCAGGTAATATTTGGCACGCTATGTACAACGTCCAACATGTTGAAAGTGTAGAACTTTTGATTGACAACATTGTTTGATTACGCCCTACTACTATGCCAGTATCGATAAACATGTACTACAACGTTGAAAACCACCGTGCGACGTTGCCAGAGTAGTGTTGTATGGCGCCAACTGGCAACGTCGCGCGCTTGTTGCTGTGTACTCGCAACATGTACAATGTTGTGCAACATTGTACATGTTGTGAGTGCATGTGTTGTGAGCCTGAATTCATGGTTGTTTATCAACAGTAATATTGTTAATGAATTGTTATTCAACAAATTTTAATCCTGAATATTATGTGCCAAATAAGCACTTTTTGTAAAATAACATTATTTTGTTTCCTACTTCTTTACATTGAGCTGTTCTAAATATCTAATTATTCACTCACCTTGTCGTATGAAAACTTGGTTGACATCAAGTAAAATGTCGCACCCTTCTATGATCATTCGTTCTACAGCCAAGTTCTTGCGAAGGTTTTCAGTTTCGCTCACCTACAGAATTACGAAATATTGCTATTGAATTCTTACTTACTTAAGTATTATTACTGTATATAAAAAAAAACATATTAAAAAAATATAAATTTTTAAAGAATAGAAAAAATTCGATCACGATGCGAGATTCGAACTACTACTACTACTACTACTTCTTCTACTACTTCCCTCATCCCGAGGCGATCCGCCGTGCAAAGCATTTTGAATGCCATAAAACACTAAATATCAAATTCAACAATATTTTTTTTTCTTTTTTCAAACTAAGTAAATAAGAACTAAATAACCTTAAAAATATGAATGTTCTACTAGGAATAGAAATCTTACCTCATCATGCATTTGCCGTGAAAGTTCTTCAAGTTGAGCACGTGCATGTTGCAAGCTGCGTCTCTCCACGTGGTCGTGTGGAGTGTGGGCTAATAGCTCGTGGAGAGTTATTATGTAGCGTGGGATCTGTATTGAAAGTCGTGTCAGTATAAAGTGATGGTTTTTTTATTATTAGAGATATTAAGGGCAAGAGAAGTTTAGCAAAATATTATAAAGGTTAGGTTTTAATGGAGAAACATTTGGAGAAAAAAGACTTCAAACTTACAGGAATGAATTTCGAACAATTAAAAACATCGAAAATAGTTGAAACCCAATTGATGGCATTGGAAGATTGCAGTTAATATACAGTTCGAGTACGTTATTTCAGATAAGATTTTCTTAGCATATACTAGCTAGGTTTTCTTTCTAACATATATGAAATACAGTAGACATCGTATTATAACTTGATGGGAGGTGGAGAAGGTCTCCAGTGAGCTTCAAAATCGTTATAAAACTATCATAAATAGAAAAATTTCGAGACAGAATTAAAAAAAAATGTTTAATATTTTAACTGGTGCATGGGGAAGGCGAGAAACATCTCCAAGGAGCGACCTTGCCAGATTCCATAGAATTTAAATAGTTTTATTTATTAACTAATGTCACGATAAGTGAGGTACGTCTTAAGTGAGCGACCGTGCAACAAGCTAGTATTCTTTTGAAGTGAAACTTCTTTATCGGGGTTGGACAAAAATTTTGTGTAACATTTTTGCGTTACGCCGTACGCGTGACATTTTTGCGTTACGCCGTACGCGTGACATTTTTGCGTTACGCCATACTCGTGACATTTTAAAGGTCATAAAGAAGTTTCACTTACGTGTGTACTCTAGTACACGCATACATTTTTTTTCTCAAAATCATTCCTAAAAGTGTACATAATTCTAATATTTTGAGTCCTCACCTGATGCATCGGGAACGTAAGGAATGTCTCCAATGACCGTCCCTGACACGCGGGCTTGCTCTCGAGCCGCGCCAGCAGCTGCGTGAAGGGCGCGCTCTGCTTGCACTCCGTCAGCACTTGCAGCGAGTAGTGGTGGTTGCGCACGTACTCCTGGTAGATCGTCAGCATCGGGAGGAGCATGTCGAACAGATCCCCTGGGGGTAAGCAACATTAGTACAGTACTCGTCATGTAATAATAGTCCCACAACACATTAAATTCTCTAAAGGGCCTCTGCGTGTTGGACCTGTGTCCCCACGTAAGCCTTCCAAAGGACCGGGTATTTTCCTTCTGGTGGTACCCGTGTATTATGGAGAGAGACATAATAATAATAATAAATTCTTTATTGGACAACAAAAAATATACATGTACATGCAATTATAGGATAACTTACATGTAAGTAAAAAAAGTAATGTAAATGTAAAATGTACGTAATGTAAAAAGAACGCTGGATGAAAGTGATGGGGTGCGTTTTGGCATGTATCGAGTTTAGCACGAAAGTTATTTGCTGCTTATTTTATTTTTGAAGTAGGCTCTCGAGTCGTGGCTTCGCAACTACACATTTGTTATTCTTATACCACCTCATAACACCAAATAGACCAATAAATCACCAATGCGCAGCTTAACCGTCAGCGTTCTTTTTAAATGACACGACCTATAGGGACCATAGTAGGGACGAATTTATGTTGATCGTCAGAAATAACAAAAATCTTCAAATTCCGTCCGAAAATAATTTAAATATACAAAGTTATGTAATGCATTTTAGTTTAGGGGTAAATGCCGTTAAATCTGTGAAGCAAATAGACAGTAGTGAAGAGAAATCCAGTGCCAGTTTAATCAAAATATTTCCATCGCCAATTTTCGCAATGTTTATTATGATGGAGCAAGGTTATATTTTGAAATCTATTTTCTAACTCTCAACTTTTGCTTCATTTCTGAAATATAAATAAGCAGTAAATATTTATCATATTAGCTAATTACCTAAAACAAGAGTAGGCCACGACTCCATCCTGGAAGTCAAACCCTTGAAGAATATCTGATGCAGGAATAACACGGTCTCGCTGTTCAGGAATATTGAGTTCACATCCTCGTGTGTGCAGGGCGGCTTCTTAGAACTCGCCGCCATTTTGAATGGCCGGAGGAAACATGTGACCTGGTGTAATCGTATTATCAAGTACTGATTTTTCAATACTTGGTCAAACATTATAGGGCTAGGAAAACGTATTTGAATATGAATGTGTCATGGTCCCTCTTCACAATCGAGAGCTTTGGCCCAACAAATGATCGTCGATGTTTGCCGCCATTGAGCTGGTTATGAATAAACATCTACAATGACGACCGATTATAGATATTAAGACCCTCTAAACTGTCGTTATTGCTTCTACTCGCCCAACGCTGCACATTGCGAAGAAGGCCCATAAGAATCGTAACGAAGAGATAATTATCTCTTGCATTATAATATTCGAAGATTCAAACACAAATAATTTGTTTAATTAGACTTTTTCTTGAATCATTGATCAATTGATGATAATCTTAGGTAGAATCAATCAACAATGTTCTTAATTTCGGCCGTTAAAAAACGACTTCAAATGTGTGTTAATTACCTGTCTTTTGATATTTAACCAATGATTGAAAGAAAATCAGCCCTAACTGTAAAATATAAAGTGTTTAAACTCAATTTTATAGGTCAAGTAAGTGCTTTATCGTGAAAGTGGATATCAAAATTATAGCAATTACTTATTCAAGTATTGATTTTAGTTAATTGCGCCTGAATGTAATTAATTTAATAGAAGATTATATTGATTTCAATTAATGGTCTACATAATTTAATCATTTGATTTAATTTCATCGAGACATTTAACAATACGTACCAAAATTTCCATTTGCTCCAAGTATTCTTCTTCAGCTTCAACCATTTTGAATACGAGGCTAAAATATAATTACGTATTACAATTTAAACTAAAAGCAATAAATATGAATCGTCATCATATTGATAACTTCCAGTGGTTTTATCATTTTCCGTAAAAGGAACATACATTCAAGCCAACCGGTCAGTCAGAACGACTGACCGGTTGGCTTGGTTGGTAGTGGCCCTGCCTTCCAAGCCAGAGGTCGTGGGTTCGATTTCCACCCGGGGCAAATATTTGTGTGATGAACATAGATGTTTGCTCTGTGTCTGGGTGTTAATTATCTATATAAGTATTTATTTAAAAATTATATATGTATGTTTATCAGCCATCTGGTTTCCATAACACAAGCGAAAGCTTAGTATGGGATCAGATTGTGCCGTGTGTGAAAATTGTCCTGAAATATTTATTTATTTACATTGGAAATCAATTGAAACTCGAGAAAATTATTGTATGCTATGTGTTGTTACAGCTTTTTAACACGCTTTTCACCTGTATTTAACCGTCACTAATTTTACTCGATTTTGACTCTGAATTGAATTATCTTACTTCATCACGGATCGGTGACAGTACAATAAATTCATGAGTTCTTAGTTTTTGAAGTGAATCTTCTTTGGGTGCGTTGAGAGTAAAATTTCAAGGTCGCGTCATGACAATACCGTCACGTCATGTTTTGGTATCTTTGAATTTTGCCAAAGAAGTTTCACTTCTGACACGTGTGCTCGACACACACGCTCTTTTTTATAAGTGAGTATATGTATACATTATGTTACCTGTTCCTCTTCCTCATGCTCTCGGCATGTGGGCTCTTGATGTACTGTTCGACGATCTGCTTCCATCGCCGACGACACAACCAGCCGCGGAAGAAACTCTGCATAAATAACTAGATATTGTTTACAATTTAGGTTCAACTTAATTGATATGGATAAAAGGTTTAAGCTGAAAAAAGTACAAATTAGAATAGAGGTGAAGTGAAGTGTGAAGGAGGATAAATTTAAGAATATAGACATCATTTTATTTAAGACGATCATCATTTATTTATCTACGAAGAAATTCTTTTTGTGGATTATTAATTATAGTAGGCTAGAAATAACATTTTCTTTTATAATCTTCATAGGAGAACATAAAAACTGTGAGTTTTTAACCAATACTTATAGTTTCGTCTTTCAAGTAGTATACATATTATATTCTAAATAGAAGATGCACATATTTAATTGCCAAAAAAACAAAACGTTTTGACGCGAAAAGTGGAGCTTTTTCTCTACATTTCTGTTCAAATGATAAAAATAAGAATATCAAATCAGCTACAAGAATTGAATACTGAAATCTAATAATTAATAATGCCAAATCTAGTAAATTCTATAGTCTGCCAAGTCTAGTTAACGACAGCCAAGTCTGATAGTACACTGCTATGTCTACTTAAATACTGCCAAGTCTAATAAATGCTGTTAAGTTTAGTAAAAAAATGACAAATCTAGTTAACTACTGCCATGTCTAAACGCTACCAAGTGTAATAAACACCGCCAAGTCTAATAAATACTGCTAAGTCTAATCACTTAGTACTAATCAGTTAGTTACGCAAGTATTAAAAAAAAATACCAAGTAGCTAAAAACATTTACAAATCTAGTTAACTCCTGCTATTTCTAGTCACTGCCAAGTCTAGTAATATAACCAGGTCTTGAAAAACACTACCAAGTCTATAACACAGCTAAGTCTCCTATATCACTGCCAATACAAATAAAAAAGACGGGTTGCACTGGGGGAGTGCCGGCAGAAGTGAAAACTTGATTATTAACGTTCAGCATGTTTGATATTTTGGAATGGTATCCGTCTTACGCATGGAATATAAGGGCTAAAAAAAAACATCCGTCTTACGCTTTTTCGATCAGGCCACGTGTCCTGACGCGAGTTTAAGATTTTATACCCAACGCCGCTAAAGAAGTTTTCACTTCAAAAACAGCCAAGTCTACTAAAACACTGCCAAGTGTAGTTACCTGGACTTTCTTGATCTTTCTCAGCTCGGAAGGGTCGATCTCATCGGACAGTGTTGGCGAGAGACTCGCGGAGGAAGTCGCACGGGTCGACGGTTCGTGCTCTTTCTTGTAAGCGCAGAGCTATGTTAACATCTCGCACTTTAATAGATGATGGAATTGTGTGGTGCTGAATTTTTGTGTGATGGTAAATGTTTAAGACCGCCTCCTTGGTACAGTGGTTGATGCGTGAGCACCGAGGGATCGTGGGTTCGATTCCCGGTGGAGACGAAGAAAAAAATGTCTCGGTCTGGTAGGATACAGAAGGCTGATCACCTACTTGTCCCTAAAGAAAGTCGATCAGTGAAACAGAATATGTATAATGCATCTGCACCTTACCCCACTAGGGGACATGGGACTTCACTTTTTAAATGTTTAAGTAGATAGAAAATAAGGATTCTTTGTTGTCTGTGGGTGGTTAATGTGGGAAAATAAAAAAATATGAGAATAAATCGTAAGCGTTTAAAATTGAAGATTATTGAGTATATTGAGATTACGAGTTGATGAGTTTTCATAATATAAAGAGTATGGTAAAAAAAATCTTTGTCTACTTCTTTGTAATCTTTTCTTTTTTATACCGATTGTTGGTTAATATATTTTTTGTTGTGTATTTGTATGTTTGCTATCGCATTGATGAAATAGGTTTGTTATTAACGCGACAAAAAAAAATCATAAAATTAATTCAGAAATTCACTTCGAGTCTTACAAAATATAAACCACAAATAATACAACTATACTAGTTATATCACTTACCTCTGATCGCAGTTTCTTCACTTCATTGGACAGTTCCTCGCACTGCTGCGCGTACTGCCAGCGTGAAGTCCTCTCGCTTTCCACCACTTGTAAGAGATGTAGCTGCTTTTGTTCTAGCTCCTCTTTTTGTAGGAGCAGTTTATTGAAACTGGTAGTTGGAGAGATTGAAGATAGACATAAATTAACAAATAGGAATGAAATTTTAACTGATTAATCTGTCTGAATTAAGTCTAATGAAAGTTTGCTAATCCTTGACTTTTGGCACTTGGCTACATCTGGGTTTACCAATTTGTTGTTCAGCTGTTGTAGACTAACAGTCATTATGAATTTTTCAAAACTTGTTATCTTGCAGACAACTTCCAAAAAAAATAAGAAATCATTTTTATTTAATAGGGTATTTAATTCATTCACATTAGCATACCCATCACCCAATCATTATCCTAATATGACAAGACCAATATTTGTGAAGAACCTATTGCTCTACACTTAAAAATAAATAATAAAAAAAAATCTGTTATTATTAAAAAAAACTTTAATAATATAATAAGTAAACCAAGTCCATAGATTAATATGGGAATATTATAGTTTTACAACATCTAAGCTAATGAAATTAACTTTATCGTAGCTGTAGCATACATTTTTAAACTTTATTAACACTTGTTATTGCCGATTAATAATTTTCTAAGTTTTAACGTTATATAGGAATGCTTTTAATATTTGAAAATTACTTAGTATTGTAGATAATATAAATTATAATACAAATCGTAATTACTTATTGTCGTTACAAACATTAATATATCTTATAAACATTTCAATGTAAAATATTTAATCTTATTTATATTATTATAGAAGATAAAAAAGCTTTCGTTTACAATTGAAACACTTATAAAATGCATGTAGGTACGATATCATCCCTGATTCATCAAAGCATGCAATAAACGACAATAACTGATACACTTTAATACCTTCGCGTATTATTTCTGGTAAATTCTACAGAGATCATGTAGGTGGTCCTTTGTACTTCGCCATGGTAACGGAGCTCCGAGGTATTGAGCTGTGACCTAATTCCGATCCTTTGAATCTATAGATGTTTATCTAACAGGTACATTGGTATTGAGAGGATTTTACAAAGTGTTTGAATATAATGGGAGATATATTTTACGCTGTTAAATATAGAATTTTTTAAACAGGTCATGTTATTTGTTAAGGGATAGACATGTTTTTATCTTAATTATGATCTACGAATTACCATTCGAGCGTGTAGTTTTATTATTATTAGATACGATTCAAAAGTGCTTTTGAGCAAAGATTATTTGAATAAGCAGAAATATTTCGTTCAAGAAATGTTATCGATATAGGTAGTATAAATATATAAAGTATAGGGCCTTAGACAAAGTAACAATTAAAAAACGATAACGAAGTTAGAAAAGGAAAAATGTATGGGATTGACATTAGATAGACCACGTGATCTAACGCGGCGTATGTCAATCCCATACATTTTTGCCTTTTCTAATTTCGTTATCGTTTTTTAATTGTTACTTTGTCAGGCCCAAGGATATTTAAATACAGGGTGTCCCACTATTGGTATACTAAGCGCGAAGGCGCTTGTAGTTTTGCATACACTAGGATTACGAAAATAAAATTAACAACTTAAACAATAAAATTACATTAAAAAAATTTTGCTAAACTTTTACTGAAAATCCATGTTCTCTTCTCTAGCTTCGCGCAGTCGGCATTAGGCATATACCTCTTCGCTAATGTGAGCATTTTGTCTATGAAAACATAATCTTAAACGATAGCTCACGTGCTGCTAGCAAAGCTGGGCAACCTGCCCAGCTTTGCTAGCAGCACGTTATGGGTGTACAACATAGAATTTTAAGAATTTATCTATTTGAAAAAAAATGTGTCTGGAATTTTATAAGTATTTTTTACGTACTCAGCGTATGCAAAACTACAACCTCCTTTGAGCTTAGTATACCAACGGTGGGACACCCTGTATATATAATATATATCATGTTCTATACCGTAAATTTTGGAATGATCTCGTTATCATGCATTCGTGTGATTTCGTATTAAAATGCAGATTTATCAAATATCTGTTTCAACAGGTGAGAGTCGCTTTGTCGAGGAGATGAAATTTCGTGGGTGACAATAAGGTGACAATAATAAATTTATTGGAGTATTATTCTATGACTATTATTGAAGTTAGTATTATTCTCGTGTTTATTTTGAAGTCAAATTTCTTTAGGTGCGTTGAGAGTAAAATTTCAAGGAGTAAGGTGACGATTTTAGTATCTTTGAATCTTGTCAAAGAAGTTCCACTTCTGATACGTGTGCTCAGCACACACGCTCTTTTTTAATGCGTTTGTTATTAAAATGCCAAATAAATCTGTTACTGATTGTCCATAATACATTCCTTCTTATTACCACATACTGACAACCACGCAATCACTTCTTGTATTTCAATTACCACAGTTCTCCTGTGAACCTAATCCCCGTTTCCATGGCAACGGCCGCCAGGTAAATACAACTTATGTTAATTAATATGTAGGTAATTAATATATGTGTGTATGGTTAAAGGGCTGGGAATGTAAGGTCATGGCCTAAAGTTTCATAACAAAATGGTTTATTCATAAGATTTTTTTGTAAATGGTTTATAGTTTTAATGCAGGCTTGTTATTCCAGTAGGTACAGACTCGATTTTTTAAATATTTTAAGCTATTGCATAGCTTTTATCTCACACTTTGAGAGCGGTGACCGAATGTTAAAAATTCCGTAACGAAAAAACCTAACACCCCCCCACTCCAACCGGCACAGCGATGCGATGCTGCAATAGCTTCACCGCGGCAGTCCTCGAGTGCCCCACGTATTTTTTTGTATTAAATGCGATGAAATCTCAAATACATTTATCACAAAATGGTATATTCTAAGGGTATATTATAATATGTATTAAACATTGACTTGAATTCCTATGTAAACTCCATATTGCCCCAGGTCAGGGCCGTGACCCTAATCTCGCGTTACCATGGCAACGAGCTCCCCATATAGCATATTTAAAGCGCTCCGTACCATCTGTACTTTGAGAATTGTTGAAAATTTAAAATTACATTTATTCTGAAGGAGTTTTCTCAAGTTATTGTTATTATAATATTATAAATGTTCCTAAATTTATGTCATTTTTAGCAAAGGGTTATTTAACTATGTATTACATAGACACGAGTAGTAACTCATGTATAAAAACTAATTTATTTATTTATTTAAAAGGTGTACACTACTGCAGTTGACAATTTTGACTATTTATACACAATTTTATATTAATTAAAACACAATATGCTGCGATAAAATGCAAAAAAAATACACACAGCATAGGAATTGAGAAAAAAAAATTACAAATTACATTATACTATCCGTCACATTGTAGAACCTCTACGACGTTCTACATTGACTACTACGACGTATTTATAAATTGCTACGAATTTGTAGGTTTTGTGCGTATCAACGTTGTAAAATTTCTACTCTATAATAAATATACCTATGTCTTTTTTCAGTCCCCCGTATTAATTTATTAGGCATTCATATCTTTTAGAACTTGACCTCAAGTAGAGTCATTACATCTAGACCACTTCTTCTTATCAACTCTTTTCTAAAGACAATGTTACTTATTGATCTTGCTTACGACTCTAATGCCTGCATTAGATATTCTGGGGATCCCGGGGGAACGAACTCGCGGGCAAAATCAAGTATTTCTATTTTCTATAAATGATGTGTTATTCTGATGCTTATCTTATACAGGTTGTTCCACTATTGGTATACTAAATGCGAAGGGACTTGTAGTTTTGCATACACTGATCACGTAAAAAATATTTAGGTGACAATCCATATTTTCTCCTCTAGCTTCGCGCAGCCGGCTTATACCGCTTCGCTAATGTGAGCATTTTGTCTATGAAAACATAATCTTAAACGATAGCTCACGTGCTGGTGGCAAAGTTGGGTGGGTTGCTTGTTATGGGTGTACACATAGAGTTTTAAGAATTCATCTATTTGAAAAAAAAATGCGTCTGGAAAAAGCTTTGCCACCAGCACGTGAGCTATCGTTTAAGATTATGTTTTCATAAACAAAATGCTCACATTAGCGAAGCGGTATATGCCGGTTGCGCGAAGCTAGAGAAGAAAACATGGATTTTCAGGAAAAATTTAGCAAAAAATTTTTGACGTAATTTTTTTGTTTAAGTATTTTTTTCGTTATCTGTGTATGCAAACCTACAAGTTCCTTCGCGCTTAGTTTACCAATAGTGGGACAGCCTGTATAGGTAATAATTATATCGTTGATATTGTATATTATATAATGCTATATTCGGTTTTTTAACAACTAAATTGTTTAAAAACTCAGATAATTATCTTCCTTACCTGGCTTCCCGAATAGCATCGACCCAGTGCACGCAGTCCACTTCAGAGGCAGCTCGCAGTTCGTACTGACGTTGGCTTTCACGACGATACGATATTGTGAAGCAGAACTGGGTAATAAACATCACTATTACAGTTGAACCTCGATAACTTAAACCTCGGTAACATAAAAACCTCTGTAACTTCAAAAAATAATATGTTCCCTTCCCATCAGAGCCCAAAACCTCTTTAACTTAAAATACGCAACCTCTATAACTTAAATAAATAATCTCTGTATTGGCCCTCAGTAACTTAAAGAAATGTTTCCACAACCTCTATAACATAAAAATTTTTGTCAAATGAGTCATTTTGAGAGTGTCGAAACAAAAGGTTTCGGTATTTATTGCTTGCACGTGTTTACTATGTATTGTTAACGTTAACAATACATTCCCTATTGTTTGCTTTATCGAAATTCTTCAAAGCTTTGCGGCGGTTAGCTTTATGACAACAACTGCAAGTAGCATCATAAGTTTTTGATTGTTGTCCTGGAAACATCACTTTACTTACTGTGTGATAAAACTGGCTTAAAATGAGTCCAAAAAGAAAACTAACAACCCTCACCTACGCTGATAAATTAAAAGCTATAGAAGCAGTGAAAAATGGATAGACCCTTGATAACTTAAAACCTCTATAACTTAAAATATTTTGTGTTTCCCTTGGACTTTAACTTATCGAGGTTCTACTGTATATAAATTTATAAAGAATAGAAAAAATTCGATCACGAAGCGGGACGTGTTTTCGAATTAATTTTTTTGATCGTTTTCGAATTCGTCGATTTTTTTCTATTCTTTATAAATTTATATTTATAAAGCATTTGAAATTTGAATGCCATAAAACCAAAAATATCAATTTCAACATCACTATTACCACAGTATTACCATTATTTCCTATAATGGTAATACTGTGCTATTACTATGAAATATCATTATTATGTGATAAAGGAGTTTTTTGAACCGAAACTTCTTTCGCGTTGAGATTAAAATTTCAAGCGTCATGGCAATACCGTCACGACGTGGAGTAAGGCGACAATTTTGGTATCTTTCAATCTTACCAAAGAAGTTTCACTTCTGACACGTCAGCTTGGCACACATGCTTTTTTATTACTTTTCTAGAATTTATGTGTTAATTATAAACTTCTGATTGATTTTTTTTTATATTGTTATTCTATAACTAGGTCTCTAATATATTTTTAATTTAATTTATTACGTTAAATTCAGGTGACAGACAATAATTTTAATGATATTAATTAAATAAGGATTGTTCTCTGCTATTCTTAAAAGCTAAACCTAAGCTTTTAAAGAGCCTTCACATGTTATAAAGTCACTAGCTCTTAGACTACAATCAAGTTAGACAATAATTTTAAAAGATATTCATTAGCAATGCTTAAAGCTCCTTGACTATAATCAAGTTTTTCATTAAAATAATATTAATTGATTTATACTTACAGAAGCATTTCTCTCCATAGGCGCTTTGCTAAGCCTCTCGCAGTATGAACCCTCGAGCAAGAGGACTCCGGTCGGACGACTGTTATTTTCCGACTCGTAGTAGAATAGTAGATTCTAATAGTAAAATTATAAATAAAAGTTTAAAAAGATAATCATTAGAACTAAAACAAAACAAACGCGCAAAATAAAATGTCATATATACATTTGTTCGAATTTCAAAATTACGGTCTTGTGAGCTTGCACCGAAAAACATTTAATTTGTTCCACTTTTAAATTTTTCATCAAAACTTCTTGTTTAAAAAGGAATTTTTGTACTAACCATTATTATTTATTACCAATGAAACGATTTTCAATATCTTAAAATTTGTATCTTTAATAAAACATTTTTGGATGTTAACTACTTAGGTACTTATATGGATGAAAATTATAACCTGTTTTTCACTTTAAAGATATTTTTTTTAATAAAAATTGTGCCTATTATAATAGATAATAACGTACTTACTTGATAAAGTATAAACCAACGAAGCTGCCATTTGGTGTTGTCTGAACTCCGCTTGTGAAGATAGCCAGCCTGCAACAAAATATATTTTTAGATTCCGTTAAGTGCAGCGTTATTTTCTTATAGAACTAAATTTTAATAATAAAACATGCAAATATATTTAATATTAGATTCCCCCCCCCCCCTATCGAACTATTATAAATTAATTAATTGTGAAAATGATCATACCTATGATACGATATAGTATTACGTATACTTCATAAAGATTTAGTACTAACATAAATAATAGTAATAAAATAAAACCCTTGCTTATTTGTTTGAAAACAAATTACAATAATATTCTATAAAGAATTTTATCCTTACCTGCGAATGATCATACTGCGCGCGTTCAGACAGCGCAATAAGCTGGCCATCATTGACGCGGATCGACCGCTGCATCTTCGGGCTCAACATGATGGTAACCTTTGACAACGAAAATAGTCATTATTATAATTATTGGAAGAACACAAGCTGTAATAAATTATAAGATAAAGTATCACCGCTCGCGAATTACCTGCGTCTGCGACGAAAGACAACTCCTTTCAACCAAAAGTTTTCCTTCATAATAATAAATTAGTGTTAGCGTGAGAAACTACTTTTTTTAATATAATAGAGATTTAAAAAGTAATTTCTACAATATTTATAACCGATCTTAGACCAACAAAATGGAAAAACTTCCACCCGACTCGTACCAGAGAGCTTTCGCGCGTAAATATTTTTTTTTTAAGTTTTGCCGCCTATTTTTTTTTGCAAAGCAAGCAAGGGCTCGACTGGACTACTGGTGTCCTTTGTCTGCATTTTTTAATAACTTTAATAGAAAATATGAAAAAAATATTGTTTTAAATTTACACAGCTTATAACTAGTTCGTTGACTTTTTTATATTTTATTTTTATGTTAGGACGGCGTTTTAATTTTTTTTTATTCTTTAATAAAAATATTTAATCTATATTAATGATGGCTTTTTCACCAGATGAATGCTGATGTACATTGTACACCCTGGGTCGGGTTTGTTAGAATATAAATAAATAAATAAATTTGCACCTTTTAGCCGTTAATTTTCATGCAATCCATAAATTTTTTTTGGTGTTGTAGTTTGGCTCATTTATTTATTTATTGCTTAAATCTTAACATAACTTTAGGTTTGTTTTATTTATTCTAATAATAGATTAGTATTTTATTTATTATCTGTGCATGTAGGTATTATGTAAAACAAGAAGCTTATAGTATGTAAAATAAAAACCCTACAAAGTGTAATTATTTTAACAGATATGCAAATACGTCATAATGTTTCGAAAATACATATGGAATTAGAATCAATATTAGATACTCTTTCCTAAAATCGGAACCAATCAATAGATTTAGATACAAACGCTTCAATCACTACCTTCATTGACTATGTTTTTAAGTAATTGAAAATAGAATAGAACCCATGGCTTATAATATCAATTGATTTAATACAAATAAACTAAGCAAATAAATAATAAATCAATACTTGCGCTATAACTAGATACTATGCCAATTATTGAAATCCCAAATCAAAGACGACACTACACCTAAGATCCGCCGCCTAAATCTCATTGCGCATAATTTCGAGCTTGATTGATTAACATAGATGTATTAAACGTGTATTCTAATATCACTTATGTGCTATTAGACATAAAATAGTAATTGTAAAATAATCATATCGTAGTATATATTATCTATGTCTATTTAGGCAATGTAAAATTATATAATATAGATGTTTGTTTTTTTTTAATATCGGCTGTAATACTTATTCTATTTATTTGCATTTTTAATGTTACTACTTAGGTGCTATGCTTACAAATTAAACTTACCGTTCACTCGAAGATAACTCCAAACTTTATTTTATGTAAATACTTCATGCTAAGTACTTGTTAATAGTCTTTAAAGATCGATAGTAAGCTCAACATTTCAAAACGCTTAGACACTTAATTAAATAGCACTCAGATTAGATTAATAGACAATACTTAAGAAACATCAACAATAGTATAGAAAAAGGATCAACATTAAAATTTCAACTATATTTACACTAGTCAAAAGCTAAGCGCCTGTTGAATATGTAAACGCAATACGCGATAATGCAAAACTAATTTTTGCTCACATATTATTTTAGGCGCTATAGATTGCGGGGAGGGTTTTTATGAGTGGAAGTTGTATTAACGCGTTAGTCTGTCATGACAGGGTGGGTTCCTTGAGCTCCAGGCTTCAGAGAGGGTTTGCAATGTTCCCCTGTCGCGGGCGACAGTTGGACTGCCGGGCTGGATACCTGTTAGCTGAATCGACCGTCGCGCGCTTGCGTCTCTCGTGACGTACGAAATATGCTGTAGACCTATTGAGATTAGACTTGTTGCATTAAAGCTTCAATGTTAAATTGCTTTAGCGTGCGCTTGTAAGGATCTGAGTTTCAGTTTTATGGAGCGTTCTGGTGGAAATAAAACAAACATACACAATAAACACGTGTACACTATACCTACAGGCATTCTACACGTTAAAAAATAATGTTTTATTGACATTACATTGGAGTAGATAGTTAAGAAAATTAAATCCATACTAATTAATATTATAACAACATATTTACCTAGTATTCAATGAAAATGTATTCTAGTATCTTGCAGCTTAAAAATC
>CAJQZN010036057.1:0-38537 GCA_907164685.1 Colias eurytheme | reverse complement strand
CATAAATCGTAAGTATACAAATTTCTAGCCTTACAGGGAGACCGTTACTCCCAGGGTTCACTGGCTCTTGGACCATTATCTACGATGCTTCTAAATAAACATTGTTTGAAATAAATAGAATAAATAAATAAACCCATTATAAATAGCTATACTTAGTCATATTTCCTATGATGTAGGAATGTATTATGTACAACAAAACAACAAGAACAAGACAAAATGAGATACGAAAGTCCTAAGCGAAAGTCATTTCAAAATTGCGTAGATACAACTATAAATTATAATATTATAATAAACATGTTTGTTTTTTAATTGAAGTGAAACTTCTTTATCGGGGTTGGAAAAAAATTTAGTGTAACATTTTTTCGTTACGCATGAGATGTTTCCGTTACGCGCCATCTTTTTCTTACCCCTACCACGCGTGATTCGACGTATTTCTGTAAAGTTGCATATAGTAAATTATTTTTTGAAAAATAAGGTCATAAAGAAGTTTCACTTCATATGTGTGTACACTAATTGTACACGCACACATTTTTTTTAAATCAAATCTTTTTCTTTAGATTTTTTAATTTTAATTTTTTAATAAGAGAAGGGATAAAATAGGTGTTGGCTGATTCTCAGATCTAGGTACCCAATAGAAACACAAAATATCACGAGAATCGGTCCATCCGATTCGGAGAAATCGCAGGAGTATATTATGGTAACTAGAATTTTATATTTTAGACATATAGAGAAGAGAGAGAAGATAAGAAAGAGAACATAATGCATACAACACAATACTATACGCAAGTCTGAGGTGGTAAATAATAATTTACCAATTTACTACTCACGCTAAAAGGAATGATAAAAAATCGTCATAATATTATATACCTAATCGTTAAAACCAGTATAATCTTTTACGCAGGTATAATGCTAACCCCCTTGTATTGACATGCATGGTAAAAATATTCTGAAACGTAACAAATTTTATGAATTATTCATTTACTGTATTAAAATATCATGTAATTTTTTGAAAGTGGTAAGTAAAGTTAATCAAATTCAATAACGAGAAACGATTTTCATACTGTTAATGCATACTTTCAGTGTGGATTATGCATTTTATGTAATGGAATAATTAGTAGTAGTAGCGAGTAGTAGTAGGCAGTGTGCAATAAAAGGATAAATATACCTAAAGGCTAAATAATGCGTTTTGTATTGTTTGTTTACCTGTCTATTTGCCTGTAACGTTTAAACGCAGCTATCAGCTAGCAGCTTATCTTTGAAAGGATCTTTGATTGATCATTTCTCAGGGTTCCTGAACCCAGGGAAATGATCAATGAAATAGGAGTAGAGTAGTGAAGTGAATAGTGAAGTGAGTAGTAGTTACGTATTTTTAAGGTACCTACATACTTTACTTACCTATACTAGTGTTTGATATTATTATTTTCGATAGTATTAAAAAATAATTCATATGTTTGTCATTCTTAGAATAAATATAAAACTACCAATATTTTAAATTTTTATCTATTTAAGGAGGGTTTTTTATTTATATTTACGAGACATATTATAAATAGATAAGCATCATTTAGGTTATTGAAGATAATTTAAAAAATATCGTCAAAGTGGAATTTGAGTGGAATATTGCCCGTTGTAAATGCTCTTCGACTTTAATTGACAGATTTCCTTAGGGCTAATGCCAATTTGACAAATGACATTTGTGACTGCTTGTCAAAAACAGAATATTTTATCGAAAATCGTCACAATGCATTAAACATTCTAAATAGTAATTAAACTCCCAAATTAATTCCTAATCGTTACAGTCATTTTCTCGTAGTGTCAAAACATATCAATTTTTAAATCTCAGTGCGCGAATCAACCGGCGTTTCGTCCCATGTTTGATAACTATGGCTTCTGGGTCTAAGAATGAAATTGTCAATAGATTGTTGAATGTGAGGGTAGAAGAGGCTGGGGGAGAAGAATTACCCCCTCAAAACATGCTACCTTCAAACCAGCAAGCGAGGCAAAGTGGTAGATCTGAGGAAGAGATGGGGCACGCGAGTGAACCGACACCTTCATCATCAGCCATAGAAAATTTGCCTATACACAACACCGGAGGGCGTTTACACAATTGGCAGGCGACGAAAACCACAGTAAAGGAACGCTTATCATTTCTATTCAATAATGAAATATTGTCCGACGTACATTTTATCGTGGGCAAGGACGCAAATCAGCAAGTGATACCCGCGCACAAATTCGTGTTATCGGTAGGCAGTGCAGTGTTCGACGCGATGTTCAACGGCGTGCTGGCCACGAAGTCGGATGAGGTGGAACTGCCGGACGTGGAGCCTGCTGCTTTCCTCCATTTACTCAAGTTCCTATATTCAGATGAGGTTCGTATTGGACCGGAGAGCGTCATGACGACGTTGTACACGGCTAAGAAGTATGCGGTCGCAGCTCTTGAGGAGCATTGTGTGGATTTTTTAAAGAGCAACCTAGGTACAGACAATGCATTCCTTCTCTTAACTCAAGCAAGGCTGTTCGATGAGCCGCAGCTGGCTGCTCTGTGCTTGGAAATGATTGATAAAAATACAGCAGATGCGGTTAATGCTGAGGGATTTACAGATATTGATCAGGATACTTTGAATGCTGTTTTGGAAAGGTATTTCATATTTAAAATTTTTATAATGAATTTATTCCTAGACAAAATTAGTCTATTTCAATTAACATAATTAACAAAAACAATAGTGGTAAATTTTAAAAATATGTATTGACGTTTCAAAAGTGCTTCTCGAAGAAGTCTAATTGAATAAATAAATGTTTGAGTTTGATTGAGTTCGAAATATTTAAAATCTTAAAATATTATCTATTTTTATAATTTTAATATCATTTATAATTAAATTTAACTTATAAGTATATTCCGATTTCATGTTTTTGTATTGAAGTAAGTAGTAGCTATACATTTATTAAAATGTGAAACTACATAATAAATCATTAACAAAATAGTAAATAACTAAAACATAAATTTTCCATACTCCAGAGATACACTCCGTATTAGAGAAGCAAAAATCTTCGCCGCAGTCCTCCGATGGTCAGAAGCCGAATGCATACGACGTCAACTGCCCGTCACTCCGAATAACCAAAGAATGGTCCTCGGCAGAGCGTTCCACGCGATTCGCTTCCCACTAATGTCGGTAGAAGAATTCGCAATGGGCCCTGCACAGAGTGGTTTACTCGACGACAGAGAGATAGTGCAACTCTTTCTATACTTTACAGTCAATCCGAAACCGAACGTAGGCTTTCTGGATACACCAAGGTGTTGTATGACTGGTAAAGAGCTGACGGTAAATAGGTTTTCCCAAACGGAGTCACGCTGGGGCTACAGTGGGACAACGGATAGAATTAGGTTTACAGTCGATCAGAGGATTTTTGTGGTCGGTTTTGGACTGTACGGCAGCTACTTTGGGCCAAGCGAATATGAAGTGCATTTGCAGGTTGGTTGAAGTTTTTCTATATTTAGATTATGAAATTTTGTGTAACGAAACAAATAAACGATTTATGAATCACTATATCACAAAATACAAAAATGTACTTACCGTTGCTTTAGTATGACAAATATTATCCTCATGTAAACAGGATAACTACAAGATAAACTATCTTTTGAATTAATTAATATATGAATTATTGTAGTATTGTATGAACAAGTGTATTTGTAATATTTTGTGTAGTCATTTTTGCAAATTGAAACAAAGCAGAATACAATCCATACTAATATTATTAATGCGAAAGTAACTCTGTCTGTCTGTCTGTCTGTTACTCAATCACACCTTAACTACTGAACCAATTTGCATGTTTGGTATAGAAATATTTTGATACTCGAGAAAGGACATAGGATAGGTTTTATCCCGGAAACGGGTTTTTCTTTGAAAACGGGGGCGAAGCCGCGGGCTGAAAGCTAGTATCCTATAATTTAATAATAATAAAGCTTATTGTAACTAAAAATTAAGATAATTGTAAAAATTCTGTTGTTTATGAATATCCGTTTAATAAGCATTTAATATTACAGATAATACATCTAGCAACAAAGAAAGTTTGTGGTTCGAACACAACGACTTTCTGCTGCGACGGCACTGATGACACCTTTAGAGCAATGTTCAAAGAGCCTGTGGAGATACTGCCCAATACCTCTTATATTGCCAGTGCTAAATTAAAGGTAATTTTATACTGAACTAACTTGTATGTCGATTATAATTTCCCAGTTAGAGGCATCAAAAACTCAGAATTTAATTATAATAATCAAATCCTGACACTTCAATGAAATCCTCAATTTTATTCTTCTAAAATCTAATTAATAATTTATAATTTGATGGTCTTCTTCACTAAAAAGGGAAGTACTAAAGAGTATGTACATTAAAACTTCTGATTTTTTAATTATTCAGAACTACTCTGTTCAAAGTAAGATTATATTCAGAAATTCATGTTTTGATAATTAATGTCATCGTCATCATCATCAGATCAATTACTAAATTTGATTTGAATTATTTTTATTATTCCAGGGCACAGACTCATACTACGGCACAAAAGGACTCCGCCGTGTGACCGTCGATTGTAACAATGGCGAAAAGGTCGCTTTCCAATTCTCTTACGCGGCCGGAAACAACAACGGCACTTCTGTTGAGGACGGTCAAATACCCGCCATTATATTCTACATTTAACACATAATCGGTTTCGCGGAACTTATTCTGTGTGGACGGCTCGAGTTTTGTTCGTGAGGTTGGCAACACTGAGAGTGACAGGTCGAAACGTCAATGTCATTATAACAATGACGTATGGTTTGATAGTTTGAAAATGGCGGGATTCTGTGGGAGGTAAATTTTATGAAAAAGATTGTGCAGAACGCAGTCTAAAGTCTTGGATTTCATTTACTTTTCTAATTTAATTGAAGTACTAGTATTCATGAATTGATTCGTTCGCATTTTGACATTGGCATATTCGTTAGATGAGGTGGAGGTAATTAAAAAAAGTATAAAATAAAGCAATAGACTTGCCTTAATTTGCAACTGAATAAATTAGAAAAATACATATTATATCTAAATTCTAAAGCAATTTAAAACATATTGGGTCACTTGTATTAAATTTCAAAAAATTCCAATAGTGGCCATACTTACATCGGATATTTCATATTTGTTTTTATGGTGTTGTGGTTACTTAAGTATTAAAGTAGAATTTGGTGACCTTGATTTTGAAAATAATAATGCATAGGTATTATGAGGAATTTTGAAAAATTTGCTTAAAGGCATATTATATATCACTATTCAATGGTTAAATATTGTGGTTATAGTAAAATAGAGAATAAAGCGTAGAATTTCGAATTAAATAGGTTATAGAAAATGTGATGTTTTGAGCTACCTTATATAATATTGTTCCTATACGACTACATCTATGTTAATAAATTTATTCCTGGAATTGTAGACATTTTAACGAACATTAAAGGCTATTTATTCATTATAATTTAGAGCAAGCATGGAATAAATCGTGTTTAAAATCCTCAAAGTTTTTAATTCCAGATTGTACTCGCGTAATATCAAATAATTCTTCTTAATTAATAGTAGAGAATTTAAAAATCTATTATAATGTTTACAAATATCTATATTCTTTAACCCCTCAGCTGTCGCGGCGCGCCGCGTCAAAAAGGTGCTGTCTGTCGGAGAAATTCGAGCGGTCGGCGCTGATTTGCCGATTTTTTTCGATATTAAAATTTGTGATATAAACTTTAACCTGTGACACTCTTGTAAATTTTGATGCTAACTAGATAACCAAACTTTATATTAGTTACCTTACTTACTCCCTGGCATGTTTATTTTATTTATTAGAACCATTTTTTCCCACACATTTTGAAAAAATACGACATTGTTAAGAAAAATACTCATAATAAAATAATATCAAGGTATTTTAGATTTTTATTTTTGTATTTTCACACTAGAATAGACAATCTTTTGAGTGAATATAACAAAAACATAGGTTTATTTTATAAAAATTCGAGAAAGTTGAGTATGAATATCATCGTTTACGCATGAAAATAAGTGGACGCGATCTCCACATATGTTCATACAAATACAGACATTACAGTCTGCTCCAAAATTAGAACATTTCAAAAATTTTTGCTACTTTTTTTTATTTTTATTTTAATCAAAACTAGATAAAAACTAACAGTAATTTTTACTTTTTTAAAATATTTAGGTTTTTATTAATGTTTAAAAATCGTCTTATTCCTAAATGACTTCATTCTTATGGTGGACTTTGTTCTAGCGTCTGTATGTATAACGTCTCCACATCAATTTTAATTTTAATTTATTTTTTCTTAAAATTAGCGATTAAGAAAATATTTTTTGTGGTAACAATAGCATTATGAAGAAATACTTTTTTTTCTTTCATGCTCTTAATTATTATAATATAGTACCTATAAAATGAAATGTTGTCCAACTACAAATCGAAAGGCACTGTATCCATACAAAAAATGTCTAAGCTGTACAAAAGTGAAATCTACATTTAATTATACCATAACTTAATTATAAACCGTTACATTTAACTTATAAATCAAAAATTTCGTAAATTCGAGTTTTAAATATTTTTTATAAAATACAGCTTATGTTAAGGATAAAAATCAATAAACTTAAAGATTCAAAATAAATAAACAATTATTATACATCTAAATGTTTTATTTACTTAAATAAATTTTACTTAACTGACAGACAAAAAAAATTCTTATGAAGCTTTGTGTCTGTACTATTTATATACTCATGTGGTTGTAATGTGTGGTGTTGACGCCAACATTGGCCAATAAATAGGAATATTTGCAACTTAGCATAAATAACGTTAACTTCTGTTCATTTTTTCTTATACATCGGAGTTCGGACACAACGACCGCCTCGAGACGACGATTTATTACCACGAGGTTCCACTTGAATGTGATCAGGAAAGTGATGAACGCTATCCAATCTACTTGTACTTCAATACATGCAGTATTTCCAAGCATATTGTAATTAAGATATAAACTAATCGGTAAAATTGTATTAAAATCGGTTCAGTAGTTTAGGGAGTCCATAGTACACAAACAGCATGAAACTTAAAAAATATTTTGATTGGAATAAAGTAAGACGTGTTATGTGTAGAATTTCATGAAGAATCCTGGTATCAGGAATTAAAAGCTGTAAATTCCCAAACACTAATCGTGTTAGTATTATTATCTGTTCATTTGACAAAATATACAGAGTTATATTTCTTGATTTCAAATACTGTTACGTCCTATTGTTAAAGTAAGCCTTGGAGTGTCTTGTCTTCCATTGCCATAAGAATCGTTGTTTGGATCCATTTGAATTCTCTTTTATTGATACTCAAATGCTTACGAATCAGAAAAGGTTATTCTATCAAATACAAATTTTTATTTTCGAAAGAAAATTAAAATATCAAGACGGAAGTTTATTTTAGGGTTACCTAACAAATAAGTTATTATTGATTATGTAGTTTAAGCAGCAATGTGATATCTTCAAATAGAAAAATTGCATTCTTCTTCTGGGTAATAGAAGCAGTTTTGACACCAAAAGGCAAAAATACAATAATTGTTATCGCTAGTCATTTACAAAATGAGAGGGTAGATTTATATTTGCAGGCGTACTGCAAATGATGCATTTAATTCGTTTTATTAAATAAGTAATGTTCCAAGGCTATTTAAAGTCATGAAGGCAAATAAAAATAATCTTCAGACAGCGATCTACATCAGCTTTAACATTCGGCCTACAAATGTACTACATATAGTACATAAGAATAAAAAACCGGCCAAGTGAGAGTCGGACTCGCACACCGTGGGCTCCGAACAAACCAATTTTTAAAGTGAAACTTTTATTACATCGTCTCAAACTTTTTGGTCTGTGTAGCGCATGTCGCGTGACGGTCGGCTGCCGAGTAGGTATAAGGCAGTGTTCGGAACCGTTCGAACAGTTTCACTTTTACCGTGGTTTCATAAAACCACACAACATTTTTATTATGTTGTAACTCCGAAATTTTATGTTTTTCGAAATTATTCTTCAATCTGCGCTATAAGACCTTATTTTACCCCAATTTCAAAACTCTACGTACACGGAAAGTACCCTGTAGGTGTCGATTCCCTTGCGAATGTCGAAATTTGCAGCATAACCCATTGAGCCCCGAACGGCCCGATCGGTCCACGATACAATAGATTTTCTATTGTGTCTGTGATTCCGGGGCCTGAGTTAATAAACGGCTTTATCTTTTGATTGCGTTGGTTTATAAGTTTGATTTTTTCACAGCTTCAATCGACTCAAGTAATCAATATAAATTTCAGTTTTATGTCACATCACGCGTTCCTGTGAAAATGGGTCTTGACAGACAGATGGGCAGATGGGATGGACAGACGTGATCCTATTAGGGTTCTGGACCCTTAAAAACCAAACCCTTTGGGATGCAGCCATTAATGCTGCAATTTTTAGCAAATTTTGACTTTTGCAATGGAGTCAAAACCGACAGGGTACTTCCCAAGTACATAAAATCTTTAAATTTGGTAAAAAACAATGTTTTATAAAACAGATATAAGAATAATCGCAAATAACATGATTTTTTTAATTACACTTTATATAAAAAAAAATAATAATTTCAACTTACAACTAATGAACGGCTACATGTATTAACTTGATATTCACATTAAAAACTCAGATTTATAATACACTAGCGGTCCGCCCCGGCTTCGCCCGTGGTACATATTTACGTTTTCTCTACATAAGAACCATCCTCGTACTTCAAGGAATATATTATAATAAAAAAAGAATTATCGAAACCGGTTCAGCCGTTCTCGAGTAATGCGCTTACCAACACATTTTGCAATTCATTTTTATATACATACTAGAGGTCCGCCCCGGCTTCGCCCGTGGTACATATTTCGCAATAAAAGGTAGCCTATGTCCTTTCTCGGGTATCAAAATATCCCCATACCAAATTTCATGCAAATTGGTATGGAGATATAAGATTTAAGACGCAATCAGAAGAAATAATATTCATATGCGGCATATTCTGAAAACCGCAACTACTAGCAAGGGAATCAAAACCCGTTCAAAAGTTAAGAGGACTTGGTTAAAAGCAAGGTTTACAGCACAGATAAAGAAAAATTCACTAAAAACACTAGAAGTTAAAACATAATAAAAAGTAGGTTTGTTCGGAGTCCTTGAAGCGCGAATCGTATTGAGGTTCAAAACTATAAAAAAACATTCTTCCAGTTTTAAAGAAATAACCCCAAAATATGTGTAAAAACATCTTTGGACTATCTGGGTTTCAAAAATGACAACTCCCGTGTTGTCGTTCATTTTGAAATTGTGAGACGACAGAAAAACAAAATAAAAACAGAATCAAACATAATATATGCCAACGCAATCAAAAGATACAACCGTTTATGCTGCAAATTTTCGTAATTTTCGACATTTGCAAGGTTATAAAAACTTACAATAGCAACGTCTTATAGCACAGATAAAGAATTCTAAAATATGAATTAAAAGATACCTACAGCATAATTAAAAAAATAAGTTTGTACGAAGCCCTCGGTGCGCGAGTCCGACTCGCACTTGGCCGGTTTTTTATTTTTTCAGAAACATATGGTTCCCCAATAAAAAATAATATGTTGTATTTGTATTAAGGTAAGAATATGTTGTACAATTAATGTGTTAAATTTCTTTTCCAGTTTGTCCTACACAAATAACATAGTAACATAGTCACTTTGTCCTATATATAGGTCATAGTGAAAACCATTGTTCCCGATGTAGGTTTTTTTTACTATTTTTCCAGCATATAATATACACTTTTAACCATAATATACTAAAATTAAAGGAATTCCATAGAGGTTACGGACTATAATTTGTATAGTTGATTATATCGTATTAAACCTGAGGACAATAAATACCACAAAAACGATACCCATCAATATAAACAAAACATATGTATGAAGACGAACAATTAAATTTTTCAATTTCATACAATATGCGAACATCCTGTACGCGAATTTTACGGGGAAATTATTGTCGGTTCTGAATTGAAAACGAAATATCTTTAAAATGGAACACAGTATCAAATTTTGAATTATATTATAAAAATCTTCATAAAATTTCTTGTAAAATGATGTAAAAAACAAATAAAATATTAAAAATAAAATACGATTAACCAGGGGTCAAAAACTAAGCAACGTACAGTGAAATGGTAGATACATATTTGGAGCCATTATTTGTGGTATAATTATTGGTAATTTTCATTATTTCGGCACATAAACATTAGGATATATAGTGAATAATAATAAAAAGAACAATAAATACTTACCGTTTATCAACTTTCCGCAAAATTTTACATTTTTGAAAACTTTAAAATTTAAAAGTTACTCGACTAAAGTATGACATAATTACTGTTATATTTCGAATATTTATCGGTCAAATTATTAAGTGATGGACTTTAAATATTCAGTAATTCATAAGCTATCAAATAAATAGTCGTTTATGCAGATTTGAACTATATTTGCGTTACAATGAGCTAATTTCCAACCGGCGATGATTTGGCACAGATCTGTGCCACGACAGACAACGGGTACAAAATTTTTGGCTCAGATCTGTGTTCCGACAGACGAGGGTTTAAATAATAATCAAGTTCCCATATTGATTACTAATATTTAGCCAACTTCCAAAAAAATATGATAATTTACTAATTTTCCAATTGGTAGCATATTTAACTTGTATTCTTTGTAATATTCGTATTTCCTTGTCCATAATAATGTTAAATAAACAATTAGAAGATAAAGCTATTAATGGTGCATATACCTTTGTTCTGGACTGTTGTCTGTACAATATTATTTTATGGGTGTTAGCAGAAATATTTATTTGGTAAGCTTAAATTCTTGTAAAACAAAATCTTTGTATGCTGTCAAAATTATTTATTAGCGGTTATTTCTTGTAAACCAAATTTTTTGTGGCATACATACTAATAACTTCTTATTTTATTTCAACTGTATTTGCCACTCTTGTATACTGTGTTGATTGTAAAAAGAATCATATCAGTATTATCTCATTAAGTAGGATAGGGTTTAAACTTTAAATTATTAATGTATGGATGTTTTAATCATTTTATTATCAATATTGCAAACTTTGTGTGGAATAACTTATTGATTACATTGACATGTTATCACTAATAGCTGGTGTCACCGAGGCCTGATATTTTACGCTTCGCTTATCTGTCAGTTAAAATTACAAAACATGTATGAAAATTAAAGTTAAAAACTGTCAAATAGGCTATCAGAGATATTATCAACAAGCGCTAAAACAAGCCCTAATTGTGTTAACTTCAACGACTTTTCCGCCCGCGGCTTCGCCCGCACAGAAAAAAAAATAACGCTATCCATTTATGTAAACAGAATGAAAAACGGTGCAGTAGTTTTGAGTTCATTGCGAGCAAATTGACGCGGCGTAGGATTTTTTATTAAATGTTGTGATACGAAATGTCACAAATATTTCTAATCCAATAAATTATTTCTATCTCTTTCTCTCATCATGCTATCTCAACGTCACGAACAAAACGCTTAAAAGATATTTCTCGTATTAGACCTAACTGTGATAGAAATTTAAATTGTGTGTGAATTTATTTTTTTAGCTCAATTGTATAATAAAACCATTTGGCGGTATAGATACCGCCAAATGGTTTTCTTGTATAGTCTGTGACAAACTTTATGGACGAAAAATCTAATAATTTGGTTCTTGTTAATATTTTTTTTAAACATAATGCTGGTATTATATGAGTTGATGTTGATGTTTTGGTAAAAGGATTTTGAATTATTTAATTTATTCGAATGTGGTTGGTGATCAGAAAAAAATAAATTAGCTAAGGTTTCATTTTTTATGAAAATTACTTCCTGTTATTATTGTGCATTTAATACATTAAAATAAGTAATGTATTGGCGAAACTATTGATGTATTGAATGCGCTATAGTTAACGTGAATACTCGGTTTTATATTTTTAACTAGTCTCTATAAAATTTGTCACAGACTACAATAAAGGCTTTGTAAAACAGATATTCCTTCAAACCAACTCAATCTCATTCTGTTTGGCAGAGCCCAAAATACTAACGAATATCTACTAATGTATTGTTATTAAATTGTAATATAGTACTGTAAATATGTTCCTCCTCTAGTTGAAAGAGAATTATATCAACATTGTCTTTCAGTAAACATATTTTTGTAAATTTAAATGTACCTAATCAATTTACTCTGTCGATACTTAATTTTGAGTTTATAGAACTATCGTCAAACAAAAACACAAAATTAAGTGTCGTTTGAGTTTTATAAATGTGTCTTATTATTTTATAGGGTCGTATTAGCGTTGTGTGCTTAGATATTTACCCTTTTTAGACCCTACTCTAATTATGGAATAACCACGTTTTGCATAGTTAGCGCCAAATACTTTGTATGGCTCGAGTTTGATACGAATGAAAGCAGGGTTGTTAAAATATATCGTTGTCGCGTATTCTGTGATGCGTTACCATAGCAACGCAAAAGTGCGCACGCGGCCGCCATCTTGAATCTAATTTTGGCGCCAATTATCTAAATTACCCACATTTACGCATAATAAAATGTAATCTTGTCACAAAACGCTAATAAGAAGACCTATTTTTTAAATATTTAGGGTGGCAAACTGTGGTCACGATAACTAGAAGTGAAATAATATGAAATCCCACCATTTCCGTGATAAAAAATTTCAAAATAAAAATATAATCGATGTAATGTTAAACGTTTATTTCTCTAGTCACTTTCAATTATTGGTTGTTATGATAATAAAATGTTAAATAAATTTCAAATATCTTTATACTTTAAATATCTAATTCCTAATGTAAGGAGGCGTATCATAGCTGTTGTTTGAAGATCCTTGTGAAATGTATTTTTAGCCATTTTTTTTCTTCAGCTATTTGTATTTTATTTCCTTTTTGGTATCGTTTTGATTTTGACCTGGGGCCGTATTAGGAACTCTTAGGGCGGCCGTACACGGACGCTTCAAGCAGTTGAGACCGACGGCTTGAAGCCGCGACCGCGCGGTGACCTATGGACATTCATTCACTGCCGTACACGGCCTGCTCGAGCCGGCGCGACCGCTTCAAGCCGTCAACCGTTTGTAGCGACAGCTCGAGCAGTCGTGTGAGTCGCTCCGCTCCGCCGTTAACTGCTCGAGCCGCCCGTGTACTGCCGCTCTTATTTCCACTACTCTTACTTCCATATTATGATCGCTTTATGGCTGGTTATTGCGATAATAATATGAATTTGCCAGTCAGTTCGATTCACGGCGTGAACTGTCTGGAAATAAGAGGTTATAATACGGCCCCAGGTGTAAGTAAAGGCCGGTCCACACGATTTCATCTTTGTGCATAATATATGTATGTATAAACTATAAACGCTTTAATATTATATATGCGTAGGAATTAATATATTTTGCCACTGAAGTGATTTTCTTAACTAAAAATACTTTACTGTAATTTATTCTTTAAAAAGATAATCCTACTTATATTATAAAGAAAGAACTATGTATGTTTGAACGAATATGGTGATACTTAGCAATAATTTAGCGCTTTTGTACCAGAATAACACATAATTTATAGAAACTCTAGCAATTGCCCGGGGGTTGACCGTTAGTCAAGTTATACCTAAAGCATTATTTTTTTAATGCTCAGTGTAGGTAGTTATATATTTTTAGTGTGCAATATAATTTATTTATTCAAAATCAAAAGGTTCGTAACTTTTCTTAAATAACAAGCTTTTCTCGTAAATATGATACCTATTACTCATATTGTATTTTTATTATGTTCTATATCGATATTGTAATAACCACGTTTTCTTCTTAAATTTTCTTTTTCTATTATTTCTAAATATTATTGTCGTATTATAGTACTAGTGTGGATCGGTTATAAATCTAGCTATGATTAGCCTACTTAAGGATTTGAATCCCACGAAAATAAGACTAATCAAAGAATAAGGCCGTTATACATGGCCGAACTGTAAATAAGCATAAACATGTATTTTAAATCTATATTTTGTAAATTTGAGATGTTTAGATCCAAATACAATAAAAAATATTGATGATGTTTCATTTTATAGCCTAGTTATAATGAAACTCCCAAATGCAGTGCTGTCTATAATTAATATGTAATACAAGAGATATAAACTTCAATAATATATTTCCTATTATTAATAAAATAATTAAATAAACTTAGATATAAGAAATAATGTATTACAATTCAGCTTACACACAAGTATCTTAAATCATGCCATTAAGGTTAATTTTGTTTTAAAAGTAAAACAAAGTTATATTTAATTTGAAAGAAACTAGCGAGTATCTTTCAAATTAAAATTTACAAACACATTTTTGAAATGGATTTTGAATCAAGCTGTTTTTAATCATCAAAGAAATTCGGGTAGATATAGAATAGATACGCTTATATTCCCGATAGGTGCAGTCGCACTTATTATCGCGAGATACACTTAAAAACAACAATCTATTACAAAATCGTTTTATTAATTAAAAAAACAACATAAAATCAAGAAAAAACATATATTTCATAATAAAATACATTATAATTCATGCGGAACCCATACTCTTCTGCCACTCGGCGTGTCTCTGATCTAAATTCTTTGACACCGGTTTGGTTCTCTCTATAGCTGATAAAATATCTGATAAACGGAGCTTATCCTTTCTGCTGGTTCTTGCACCTGAAAACAATTTATTTTCAGAAATTAATGCCTCATAATTTATCTAGTCTATATAGTAAATAACGTACTAGGTAAATATAACTGTAAACAATATTGTTAAGTTTTCCAAATCAATAAATTAGGCACTTTACCGATTTCATTTATCTTTTTTATGTTTATGACCGCAGGTGCAGGGCCAGAACAAATAGCCAATATCAATACAACACTTTTATATTATGTGAATGTGAGATTTTTATTGTTTCTACCTAATAAACTCATATACTACTCGTCACAAGTAAAATGCTCCATAATTTCAGAAGAGAACATTTAAATATGCTCCATCTCTGCAAGACACAAAGCAGTCTTGTAAGCAGTTGTGAACAACAATATGTTGATTTAAAATTTGTTCTCAAGAGATCTTTTCTGTTAATACTTTACTCTACTTCCAACAAAATCTTCAACTTACTCCCGCCACTGAGCATCTTCCTCACACCCGCCATGAGCGCCTCCTTGCACACCAACTTCACGTCACTCCCCGAGTACCCGTCCGTCATGGCGGCTAATTTATTACAATCAACTGATTGGTCCAACTCGATGTTCCGCGTGAAGTGAGCTGCGAATAGTTCTGATCGTGTTTTAGTATCTGGGAGCGGTATGTGGATGCGTTTTTCCAGGCGCCGCAGCATGGCTGAGTCTATCTCCCTGAAAGGATTAGGTTTTGTAACGATCAATATTTGTAACAAAAATATAGGTCACATTGAAATAATATGTTCAGTAAATAAGTAAAATTTAATTCCAAAACTTGGCACCTACTTTTAAAATTATTAAAAAGGAGAAAGATGAATTTGAAATGAGAAGAACTCCATTAATTTATAGCTATGTGTATTGCCTCAAGCTATGCATAGTTGTCAACTCTACTGGACTGATAATAATTATCTTCCTGCATAGTATCAAGAAAAAGAATAAAACTTTGATTATAAGTCTATTAGAAACGAAGAAACTAGGTACCTATATCTAGATTGGTATAAAAAGTTTACTCACCACGGCATATTCGAATTAGCCAATAGGAACACAATTCCATCCCTCACGTTAATCCCATCCAACTCAGTCAGAAGCTGTGACTTCAACCGTCTCGACGCCTCATGTTCCCCCGCAGAAGATCTCTCTGAGGCTAATGTTTCCACTTCATCTATGAAGATGATGGACGGGGAGTAGTAGGAGGCCATGTCGAAAAGTACCTGGGAATTAATGGGATTTTTATAATAATATAATTAATAATTTATCTGCCTCAGTCATAGGGTTTTGTAAGAATTTTGATTATTGGCATACGTCACAGAGCAAGTAATATAGTACATACCTACGTGATATTAATCTTAGATAGCACATTACTAAATATTTACTACGTAACCTATAAGCTTAATATATTTTTTTCCAGGATTGGCATATTTAGGCATGTATAGTATACTTTCTACTAGTATCCTTATAATATGTATCCCTATGGCCATTGGCCACGTACGAGCATCCACATAAAATCTAAACGAGGCAATTTTTATGAAATAATATATCTGGCTGGCATTATAATTTAGGCTCATTCGCTTGTAAGTTATTGCGGTACATGTTGACAAAGGTTTCATACTCATAAAGCCACGAATAAAATGCAGGGAATATATAGTTCATACTAAAATACATTGTTCCTTAAGCAGGATATTTATGCCTGCCTGTTTATATTTAAGACTTTAATACAAAAAATAATTTAAAAGATATTAGGACTTGAATAACGTCACCAACTGTTCAAAATTTTATATTTATCTTAATTGACTTACAATAATAAATTCCGATTTCAATATTTTAGATAAAAAATTTTGAAGAACAAAGATACAAGTCCAATAGATACCTACTTTGGCAAAGGAAAATGTTCATTCAATTCTAGATTTCTGATTAAAATGTTATGAATTCAGCTTTGAATCTTGAATCTTATTTGATAACTTATCAAGTCGCGTCAATATCTATCTCAGTCCAATAGAAATTTCATCTAACGTTTGCTCTACTTATGATCAGCTAGTTTATCAAAAATTGACAGAGGTAATTGAACGATTTGAAATTATTGATATAATCATCTAATGTATGGATGGATGTTTGTTACTCTTTCACGTAAAAACTACTGAACCGATTACAATGAAATTTAGCACACATATAGAGGGTAACTTGGATTAACACATAGGATAGTTTTTATCCCGGAAATCCCACGGGAACGGGAACTATGCGGGTTTTCCTTTGCAAACGCGGGCGAAGCCGCGGGCGGAAATCTAGTTAAATATAAAAATTAAGTTTCAATTGAATTCAATTCGCTATAAGTACTATCTGCAATAGCTATAATGCGATCCAGAATATAATCTATTCAGCGCCATATTGTAACATATCATAGCTGTTAATTCAAATGAAGGTTTCACTCAAACTCATGTATCGATTTTTTTATTTGAAAAATGCGATAACATAAAAATCTCATTGAAAATAACCGATTATTCTATTTTACCTGTCTTCAAATACAAACTTTATCGCTCGACTTAAATTAAAAGTTCAAATTAACAGCTATGACGTCACAATATGGCGCTCAATCCATCCTATTCCCAGTTAACTTACCTTTACAATCTTCTCCGACTCCCCCCTCCACTTGTTAACAACAGTACTACAGGTGACATTGAAGAATGTACACCCGCTTTCAGCCGCTACAGCTCGGGCGAGCATAGTTTTGCCTGTTCCTGGAGGACCGTGGAGAAGTACCCCGCGCCACGGCTCGAGAAGGCCGGTAAACATGTGGGGGTACCTTTGAATATTTGCTAAGTATATTTAAAGCTGTGTGTGTAAAGTGTGATAGCAGATAGATGTATGGTTTTTGTCAAGTGGCATGCAGCTTAAAATATGAAATCGATTCATCATCATCATCGTCGTCAGCCCATACATGTGCCCACTGCCTCCACGGGCCTCTTTTGAAACTGAGTAATTTATAAAATTTCTGTCACATTGATTAATGATAGAGTTATTTGTATCTATGTTCGGAAAATAAACAAATGACAAACAATTTTAACAAAAAAAAAATATTTTGAATATCGTGTTTAAATCTATGGAAAATAATAAATTATATGTACTTACTAAGTTGAATAAAAATTACCAATCTTAAATGATAAAATAATTAAAAGACAGCATCTTAAAGCTATAATACAAACCTAACAGGGTAAACCACTGACTCCATAAGTATATTTTTCGCGTTCGTCAGTCCCTTGACGTCATCCCAGCTCACGTCTGAAGGCCTTATGATGTCCTGGTACAATATCTCCACCAACTGCTTCTTATCACTCGATAGAGTTGCCAGGAATCCATTGAGAGGCTTTCTTTCTATGGCTGGTATTTTGCTTTCAATGTTTTCTGAATCCTGAAAGCAATATTGTACTCGTTTCTTGTAGGGAACATTTCCACTTTTATAGAGTAAAATAATGTTGCCCTCGGCGCTTGTTTGGTTTAACTACTAGACTAGATAGCTGGTACTATAAACGTATTCTGTGCTGCTACACAATAAAATGTGTTTAATTGTATACAGCTTAACGTTTCAAAAGAGCCAAAAAATAGCAGTTTAAGTACCTACACTTAAATTTAAATTTGAGTTTGAAGTTTAATTTGCCTTTGGACCTATTTTTTAGTTTAGGTACAATCCTTACCAACCTGTAACAACTGAGTGACAGTGAAACTAGCCGGCAAATCGTTACACACAGGTTCTACCACCTCGGGCTTCGGTTCCGCGTGTTGGGGCTTCGCTCTGCGCGTCTGTGGCCGCTTCACCGGTCCCTCCTCCACCTTGCGGCAGAACTGGGGCTGCTTGTTGAACCGCATGAGGTAATAGCTGCAGTAATCCTGGAAACAGAATGATTAATATTATATTATGTACTTGAATATATCTTGTATAGGAAAATACTTAAAGCTGTATTATAGAACATCAGACAACAACCAATAAGCAGGAGCATCAGTGAAAACAAATTGAAAGTTAGCCGGGTGAAATCGTCTTATGGAAATACCTAATAGTAAACACTTATTATAAGTCCATGATTAAAAGTTGATATGAGGTCCAATTATACCTTTAATGATTATATGTAAAAATCGCTTTAATAGAAGGCTAAGCGGAGACAAAAAAAAATGTTGTGTGGTTTTATGAAACCACGGTAAAAGTGAAACTGTTCGAACGGTTCCGAACACTGCTTTGTGTAGCGCATGTCGCGTGTCGGTCGGCTGCCGAGTAGGTATACCTACCTAGGCTCTATTGCTCTGAGTACCTAGGTACTCGGCAGCGGCGATACACGCGACATGCGTTACACAGACCAAAAAGTTTGAGACGATGTAATAAAAGTTTCACTTTAAAAATATCTTTATTATTTTTTCTTAGCTATCTCTATAGCGAGGTAAAAAAACATAATTTGGTATGGCGAAGATATCCATAATATTATTAGAATACCTCGCAAAAAGCATTAAGAGCATTGCAGCACTTAAACCTCGGCTTACTGTGGTCCATTTTAAAAACATTTGGCAAGAGTTCCATTTCCAAAAACGTATAAGCAAATCTGATATCGTTAACTCGTTTATATTCCTTATAGGTACTTACTTATTATTGAAAGCAGCTAAAACGTAATATAAAAAAATTACTCATTTTATTTGCGGTTTTGTTGAACGCGCTAATCTCAGGAACTAACTAAGCAAGTAATTTAAGGGCCGATTTTTCAATCCATGGTTAAAACTTATACGCCCAATAAAGTATTTGAAAAATCAGCTATAAATCGTAAAAATATATTCTATAATCTATTTATTTAATCACGGTACGATCAATAGGAGCGAATCATCAATAATGGAAAAATCTTATTTCTAAAGTTCAGACAACGTTGCGTGGGAAAGTAATTTAAAGTGTCTTCATTAATACTAAACTCTCATGTTTAAAAAAGCTATACAGTTATTTTAAGTGCTGGAACTTCATTATAATTTCACAACATTTGCAAAAATATTCTCAGTTTTACCCAAACGTATTCCGATTTAAAGAAATACGCATATCTATTGAAATATTAAATATTATCTGCGTAATAACGGGCGTCTGGGAGTCGAGTTAACGATAGCGTGGCAGCTTTCCAACTGCAACTATCATAACATTTGAGCGTTAAACAAATATGAATTATAAATAAGCTTTTCATCTCTAATGTTGTTGAACGAATGGAAGAAATAAAAACGCAAAGGTAATGGCGAATTTTAGTTTGCTTTGCGAACGACGTAAACAACTTGGTACTTTTCAAAAGAAAAATGCTTTTCAAATGCTTTGTAAAATAAGAAATTATATAATCATAATTTTCTGTTTTGCGAATTCTCTCATCGAATTATTTCAGAAAGCAAAGTTACAAGCGACGGGGACGTGTTTTGCGTTCGATTCTCGATGATAATTCTACCAAAATTGAATCCGAAACAGAAGTTTGAAACTATGCGATGATATTCAACGAGATAGGTATAATATTCAGGAACATCAGCTGCATAGATTTCCAAGAAACTTAGTAAAGACTAAAGACACAGGTAAATATCCGTATTGACAAACATGATTTGCAAAAACTGCAATAAATCGACTGTTGTGGAGTTGCAAGAAACAAAGAGAGACATGTTGTAATTTATATACCTAGTAACAATTTCATGATATTATTGGTAATTTGTCAATTTATTAATTATTATGGTGCTTTTCGACCAATAATATATGTGACCACCAAAACCAATAATGTGCGAGAAAAGCCTTTAGTGGAATGGATTGCTTTGATTTTGCAGAAAATGAAAAGCACATCCATCAAGCACTTATTGAGTGAACTTCGATCAACTTATAAACATTCAATGCTTTTTCTAATACCCTTGTCAAATAATCGACACAAGGCTTTACATTAATGCATGTTGGCATGCGGCGGCCATTTTGCGAATGTAAAGGCATCCAAACCATGAAGAAAATATGAGATGTTGCGGGCTCGGTGACCTTGACCGAGCCAGACTCGCAACTACAACGTTCCTAAGGTGTTTCTCATACAGGGAGTTTCAGTACGTTAATTATTCAATGGAATTTTACAAAGGAAGGAGACTTTTCTGTTGAATACATGCAAGGGAAATTAACTAATACTGCATTGTATTAACAGGAACTTTTGAGGATTGTCTCCTGTTTTTAAGTAGATTCTTCTCAATATTCTTCTCTTGGTAGACAATAGTCAGGACACTTTCTATTATACATAAGCTAGGTATGTCGACTGTTTGTTTTTTTTTTTCTATTCTACAATGCTAGTTTTTATAAGCGGTTAGAAATTATAAAAATATTGTTATTGAACTATGTAACTGAGAAACATACAGCAGTGATATACCTAACAACCTTATTAGCTTTATTTATTTAAGTGAGTAGGTAACTACTCATGGAATTAAGCATGTTGTAGGTATATAAAAAACAATATCTTATATATAAAAATGAATCGCAAAATGTGTTGGTAAGCGCATAACTCGAGAACGGCTGAACCGATTTCGATAATTCTTTTTTTATTATATTCCTTGAAGTACGAGGATGGTTCTTATGTATAGAAAACGTAAACATGTACCACGGGCGAAGCCGGGGCGGACCGCTAGTATTTTATGAATCAAACCCTTAAACAAATTCACTGGAACTATTCTTAGAGATTCAAAGTGCAGACCTCTGTGTCGGTCGGTAGGATATTTCATTGAATATTTACCATTTGACCTTGGGGGCGAGAAGGTGAGAGTTTTTATATTACACTAGTCACCCGGGTTCAAACGGAATAAAAACATTTATGATATGTAATCCTGATTATATTTAGACTAAACAGATACACAAAAACTTTTGTTTCAATGTTCATTTTTTTGTTGTTTTTAACCTTTTTTGGTTCTAATTATAATTGTTTTCTAAATAAACCGAAAGGCCAAAAATTAAGATACGTTTAAAGTTTCAGGAATTATAAGAATTATTTTTTTTTAATTGTTACACCCACCTTTCGTAATTTCATCCGAATTTTATTTATAAAAGATTATTTATACTATCGTGAATTTTTCATATTTTGAATGAACTAATTATGCTTTTAAAAATTTAAAATTTACCAAGCGTTCGTTGCATCCTGCCCTAATTTGACCCAGAAGCAGCAGACATTTTGGAGACATCTGGATTGGCACGGTTCGCTGCCGTTAAAAAATACGTGAAATATTGCACAAGTTTTCAATTTCGCTAAATTGAACCAAGGTAACATAATAAATGTAGACGTGTACCTACATTGATACAGAAATTATTTTATAACAGATTTTTAGGGTAAAGATGTTTAGTAAATAGCTCAGTAAATAGACTTCGTATAGCCTTGGAAAAGCGTGTTATTGGTTAGTTTAAATTATAATCAGGGTTTTCCAATTTCAATCAAAGAGGCCCTAGAAAATAGATACAAAAAAGGCGTGTGTTTCTAATTGTATAGATGAATTAGAAAACTACTGCTCAAATAATTAATTATTCTAAAAATCGTACACCTTAAAAAATTCACCCAACTATTGTTAAATTATAGTAGGTAGGTAGTTAGGTAACCTACGCTATGCAAAACAAATGCCATAAATATATAACTCGATTAGAAATTAACTATGTACTTTAGAATTACGAAATTAGCAACACAAAGTTTGTCACATAAATATCTGATTACATAAAGATACATTGTTAAATCACACAACAGTACCGTTATAAATAATCACTTGAAACAAAACCGTCCAAATGTTCTATTTTATAAGGTTTATATTTCATTAAATTTTTAACCTTCGAGTTGAAATTTATGGCTTGGAAACTACGACCCATTGGCTCCCGTAGTTTATTGCTCTCAGTGATTCCTGCAAAATAGGTCATCGGTGATAAATATTGAGCCAATTAATGGCTATAGAGAACTTTATATTAGTGCATTCATTTACAAAATTAATTGAGACAAATTTACATATTTTTATACAGCATTTACGAATTTTTAAACGATGATTCTAATAAAATTGAAAGATACACTAAAATTAAACGCAGTGTTTTTATTTTAAAGCAAAGAAAGTAAAATAGTACGTACTGTATAAAAGTATACGCGAGAAAACGTACAATAAACAATTAAAAAATGTTGTGTGGTTTTATGAAACCACGGTAAAAGTGAAACTGTTCGAACGGTTCCGAACACTGCTTTGTGTAGCGCATGTCGCGTGACGCGATACACGCGACATGCGCTACACAGACCAAACAGTTTGAGACGATGTAATAAAAGTTTCACTTTTAAATATAGAACCCTTTGATAGCATAAACGGCAATTTAATAAATCGAACTCTTCAATTACGTTTAAGATATTTCATAAAATATGCACGATTATTAAAAAAAAATACGTAGTTTAAAAATTAATAAAACCCATCCCTCATCACAGTCGGTAAATCACAACCTTTCAATGACGACATAATAGCGCTCGTCTAAAACACAGCAAAGTATTTCCCTTTGTCTCGCAAACCATTAATAAACGTCCTTTTTAAAACGAGCACACAAAGCTGTCAGCACATGCAGGAACAATTAATTTTTATCTCGAAGTAGAAAGTGGAAACGAAAGCGTTAATTCACAGTTCGTAATAGTTGATTGAAAAGTTTGTGACGAAACTCTTCTGTTTGTGAAAAAGCTGCGACGCGTGTTAGAGTTTGGACAGATGCTTTCACATTAATTTCGCTTATCGATTTTCCTTTTGTAAAACATAAAAAAAAGACGGGTTGCACTCCGGGAGTGCCGGCAGAAGTGAAAACTTGATTATTATTTTATACCCATTACAGAAAAAGTGCTCAACGCCGCTAAAGAAGTTTTCACTTCAAAAAATTGTTTGTTTGAAGTGTGGTAGTATATTACGATTTACGAGCTAAAATTTTGATAATAAGTTGACAATAAAAATATTTTCATAGTTCACATGGTTACAAATATTTTTTATGTTCGTATAAACTATCTATCATAGTTGTCATATAGGTAAGAAGCGAGATACTTTTCCAATTATGAGTTCCTGAAAACTGATACTAGAACTTTCAGGTACTTATATAATTAATTTCAAATATACTTTAGTATGTTTGTTTAATTATTTAATTACTATTGAGTGTAGACCTGCATTTTTTTTTCAGATTAACCCACGTGAAGCTGGGACAAGCGCTAGTCCTACTAATATTATAAATGCGAAAGTTTGTGAGGATGTGTATGTGTGTGTTTGTTACTCTTTCACGCGAATACTACTGAACCAATTACAATGAATTTAAGCACACATAGAGAGGGTAACTTGGATTAACACATAGGATAGGTTTATCCCGGAAATCCCACGGGAACGGGAACATTGCGGGTTTTCCTTTGAAAACGCGGGCGAAGCCACGGGCGTAAAGCTAGTAAATTAATAAAGACAAACGTAATACCTGTAAAATAATATCCAAGTCGATATTATCGCAGAGCTCATACTCATTGGTGAGAGCGGCTTCGGAGACCAAGGTCTCCGCGGAACGCATCAGACCCTCTTGTTTTAGGAAGCCCAGAATGAGGTAGCGCAGGATTCTCTTGCGCGCGCGGAATATTGCTTCCTTCTGTATGATAATGTATGGATATATTATTTATTATGCTATCAATTTATGAATAACTAACTGATCTAAGAGGACGAAATAATGTTATATATTTACTGAATGATGGAATGAGTCATAATTTGTAAATTTCTTTAAAGTTTTTCAAAAATTGTTCCTGATTTATTACGAGTGACACTAACTAAATTAAACCAAAGTAAACAAGAGACTTGCAATTAAATTGTTGCCTGTTATAGGTACCTACAGCTACATTATTCCCGAGGAAACTATTTTCTGTATGCATTTATCCTGGTTCCAACCGGAAGAAGCTGGGGCCCATGGCTTTAATGCGGCAGTTTATTCATATTTTCATCGAATGAATTAGAAATTTATGAATAAGATTAAAATAAAATATCAAATACCGTTTCAAATTTCCGCATCTGGCTCATCGGACGATTAATTCCAGACATTTTCACTGTTATGTTTTGCAAATATAAATAAGAAATTGTCAGTTGCTAAGGGTTGTTAATGGTTGCTAGGATACACCACACCACAGCATGACCACAGCTAAAGTTATAATATAAGAAATAACAAGTAGGTAAGTATACATTTTATACTATGGATACCATACCGTTGTTTCGATTGTATCAATAGCATGTAATTAGTTACGTTACAACTGACTTTTTATTGTTACATATTAATTATCACTACATGGTATAAAGTCGCTTCCCGTGTCTTGTATGTATGTATGGTTCGATCTTTTAAACTACCAACGGATATTGATGTAGTTTTTTAATAGAGTATTTCTTGAGGGTTTTAGTATATAATTTGTTTTAGACAAAGCGGGCTGCTACGGGCGGAAAGCTAGTTGCTAACTAAATAAAACTTTCCCCGAGAGCTTTTTGTGTTACAAAAAATAGTGTTCATAATAAACCGAGTTAAGTTACATAAAATAAAAAATAAAGTCCGTTCTACAGATTTTTTTTACAATTAGCGGCTTTATAGCTAGAAACCATTTCTTCCAGTCAACCAACAACTTTGCCCTGTCAGATAACGAAGAATGATTCTATAAACACACATAACAGAAACCTCTTTGGTAAACACGAATTCGTTCCATATGTTTTAGCGTAATGACTGCGGAAGCTCTGCGGTGTCTCTAGAGACGTTGACATCATGACCTAGCTGCATCAGATGGCTTTGTTTGTGGATAAACACCTTTTAAAAGTATGTTTTACTTTACTTTTAAAAGAAGGGGTAAGTGAATGATAAGTGTAAAGTTTGAACTAAAGACAAATTAGCAATAATATGCTTTACACTGTAAATATTATTTTAGAGGATACAAAAAACCCGCAGTTCTTCTAGTAAACATAAAACATAGTTCTTTAGTGTATTATACATTTATCTGCGCCCCAAATTTATCCCAATTGACCTTATCCTTTTTATTAAGTAAATAAATACTTATTATACAAGTATATTTTAGTGTAATCGACTTTTCTATTTCTGAAACTAAAATAGTTCCCTCTCTTGATACAAGCTATTTTTTACCACGGTGAAACATCTCATTCTCATGGGATTTTCCTTTGACGACGCGGACGAAGCCGAGAGCGGAAAGCTAGTGTAAGAATAATTTATGAGTGTCTGTTACCACTTTATTCAAAATACACTTTAGATTTCAAGATAATTTGACTGTGTGATAGATTATATACTTAGGAATAAGCTTAGGAATGATATATTATTTTGTCAGCTATTTCGCGATGAAAAGTAAATTTGAATGTTTTCGTTTCTTGGTGGTTCAAATTGAAATATATGTATAAATCTGTAGTTCCTTATAAAGTACTTTGATTTATACTTGAATTTCCTCGAACAAGAAAGTATTGAAGTAAATTTATTTCAATTTATAAATAATTCTCGGCAAACAAAAACAGAACCGGGGTTTTGCCTGCATAGTTCCAGATTCCATGGAATTTCATCGAAATCGGTTCAGCAGTTGATATTATATAAGAGATAGTATGAATTGTTTCAAAGTGTTTAATTATTTAACACAAAAGTCCTTCATAAATCGTAGTTCGTAGCACCGTAGCGCCGCGGCCGTAGCAACACAAAGGCCACGTGTTCTACAAGAACGGGCAAGTATAGATTATAACTTACTAATTTAATTATTCATGAAGGCATTATTTTAAACACACTATTACAGAAACAATATCAATAAATAATTATATCGAAATATAGTTCTTATTTTAGAAATATTTAAATTGGTGGCCCGATACTGGGTATTATAACAAAAATAACAATATAATATGTTTAATGTTCAGAGTTTAACCGAAAATACTTTGGTAATGTATAGAGGACCCAAGCGATAATTAAAACAAAATAATAAGTATTATTTATATCTGTTATGTAATACTGAAAAGTAACATAGGGTGAATGTACCACTAGCTGACCAAGCGCCAATACATGACCGAAATTCAAATATACGCGCCAATTAAGAAAATACGGCAGCCCCAGATGATAGTTTATTGTTTTTTTCTATAAAGCAACATCATCTATAAAATAAAAACAAACCTTGCTGCCATTGGTCAGAAATATTGACATTTTTTCAACACGAAGATGTTATTTAAGTAGGTGCCCCGTAAGTAATCACATTTTTTACTAAGAGTTTTTTATCGGGAGTTGATTGGGAAATCTTAATTTATCTTGAATGCAATCGATTACTCTTTATATGTCTTGTTATAGGCATAATGTTGAACCATTCTGTTATAGACTTTCGGCTTCATTTTTGGCATGAACAGTTTTTCATGATTTTTAGCGGCCTGGTTATCTTTTGGAGCAACGAAAACAATTTTTCGCCTATTGTTGACCAGTATGGTCAGCTCTTGGTTCTTTATATTTTGCTAAGAAATACTTGCTTTGGTTTGTGCTTATACCTACCTAATTTAAAAAACCATATAAGCCGTAGTTAAGTCATAGCTTTATGTTGCATATTTCCAAAAGCTGACCACCGTAAGATTTTTATACCGAACTTAGTTGGTCAGGTTTCGGGGCCGAGAATATTATTAACCTTGAGTTGTCCACTTGATTTCCGTGACCAAGTGGTTTGAAATCATCAACCTATCTTTATTTATTAAATAATATATTTATTTATTAAACAAAACTAATGTTCGAAGAAGGACATTTTGTCCATTTTGAAAATGGTCAACTTTTAGAGTAATGATGGTCAGATATTGGTGATCAGTGGTCAAGTAATGGTGTTTTTAGCAGAAATAACTTTCAGAGTAGTTTTCATAAAACGTTTGAAGGTTATCAAATTGATATTAAGAACAATTTACAGTGAGTATTCAATTATCTGTGTCCCAAAAATAACATTGAACGTAAAACAAATAACCCGTTTTTTATATATAGCTAAAGATAAAACCGCTTAAATGGTCAACTAGTGGTACATCCACCCTACTTAGCTATTTACGTCTCTTTCTCTTGAAAAGAGTTAAATTTGCATTTTTCATAACATTACATATGAAATGCATGTCACATCGTTTATATTATGCTGAAAAGAGTAAAAATACTTCAAAATTCATGCACATTGTTACAGTGCAGAGTCCAAGAAAAATGATACACTCTTTAACAAGTTTGTTTGCAGTGGAAACAGTTACATAGCTATAGATAGTGTAGGAACGACGTCGTTTAGAGAGAAATTATTGTACAAAATGTGTATGTTTGTACATGTTATATTGGCGATTTACGTAAGAGGATTTCATGTTTAAGAAGAAATTAAAAATAATTATGAATAATTCGTGAAGATTCTTCAGTTAAGTGTGTTTATTGTTATTATGTAGAGATATTTAATAATGTTTATTAAATTAACATTTAAAAACTTAATAAACTTTATACCGAATACGATCCTTGAAACTTATGTGGGTCATTGTCAAATTTTGCGCAGGTAAACGTAACTGCAGATTTCAAAAATGTGAAAAAGAAAATATTTTAAAATTGAACTTTTCTTTATGCCTGTGCCTGTTAAAACAACTGAAGTAGGGTTTATTTAAGTTGGCCGCGATGTTTAGCTAATAATTTAAGATTTATTTCAGATTTAGTGCGTCAGGGTGGTGAAAAAATACAACTCTGTTATCATTATACTTTACCTTTTATCATAAAATTAAATAAGCCAGTCGCACATATTTTGGCTTTTATATTAATTACAGTCTTATATCTTATAATCACCATTAGAAGTACAAGCTTTTTTTAAGTTTTACAGAATTCATTTAAAGTTTTAGTCAACTCTGTTACTTTATGAATAATAACAAACCTTAAATTCTACACAACTCCATGAAATATCTATAAATTAACAGCTAATTACAACATATAACCGCTTCATTAACTGGCAAATTAACCTATTGTAATATAGCAGTATTATATTGAATAGCTTTTCCTAAATTTCGTAAATATGTTCTTTAATCTTCGGGACACGAAAATAACAGAGTTGTAACACAGTAACTTAGTTGTTCTTTTTGTACTATAAGTGAATAAATTGCATACTCTTGATATGTTTTCACGTTCGAAAAGATTGATTTTGGTTTTTAAAACATTTTTCTTACATGTGGGCTGATTTTTTTCATATGAAACTTTGATCCACAGCAAGACACTCTTTTATAATTTGTATTTCCTGCATAGAGAATTTAACGGCCTTCTTGTCAAATATTTTATCAATAGCATACTTTTCCTTCCGATTCTTAACTTTTTCATGGCGTTGTTTAATAGTTTTTACTGGATTTACTGGATTGCCGTCCTTATTTTTAGACTTTTTTCGTTTTTCTCTGTTGCATTGTTTTTAATACGTCTCGTATCTCTTGTTAACTGTTTGTAATTGTTACTTCAATTTTATATAATCTGTAAATAACTGCGATATGTTTCTCTTAACTTGCTTGCTGCTCAGCTAGCGTGAGAAGCATTTTCAGGGCGTTAATAACGGCAGAATAACCTGTAACAATATCTTCAAGGTTACATTTAATTATATATGATTTATTTACATATAACAACTCAAAATTACTTTAGGAAACCGATTATTAAGAAAAAAAATATTACAAATATAAAATTTCAAACAAAAGTTAAAGAATACATGCTTACTCAACTCTGTTACCATGAGCTAAGTAACAGAATGATGATAACAGAGTTGTAAATTTTACATTCTAAGAGACATAAATCATAAAATAATGCATTTAGTTATTTTTTTATTTCAAATTGAGCATAATTACCCCTTAAACAACAAATTGAACGTAAAATAATAGAAAAAAACGGTTTTACTTACGTTAATAGGGAGGTAACAATGTTGATGCGGAATAAAAACACGCGGCACTTTCAACGCCATGCGGTCGACTGAAATTCAATGTACCCCTCCCCCCGACCTAACGAACGACCACAATGGCTGCAGAAACCTTGCTCAAGCTAATAGAAAGTCGAAAACAGCGCCACCTCTATTTTGAGTTATTATTTATTTAGTAACATAGTAGAGCACACGATTCTAAACACTACGTGGGACAAAGTTAAAAAAATTTTTATAAAATAAATTTTAGCACTGATCGGTTTTAAAATCTACTCTTAGAAATATTTACAATATTCTGTTTATAGTAATATTTTAATTGATGTGGGTTGGTATATTGGAAATTGTAGTTATTTTATATTTTCTGTAACGAAGTGCTACTTGGGACAGGTCAAATTTGTATGGAAAACCCTTCTGTTACCAGAAAAAACCACAATGTTTCTTTAAAAAATAAAATAAAAAATAAAAAATAGGCCTTTCTTTTATTAATATATTATTAGTAATGCTATTAAGTTTGTATTTGCTGAAAGTTTTGAGTGACAGTTAACTTTTTAATGGTATAGAAGTAAAAAAGTTTTGAGGGACAAGTTTACCTGCGCAAAATTTGACAATGACCCATGTATAATAAAATTTAACCAAAAAGAACAACCTTTACACTAAGTAAGGCAATTAGTAAATTGCAACTTTGTAACATATCATTTTAATTAATTTTTCTGTCATGTCTTTATAGTCCCATAGGGTTAAATGTATGATGTACTTAAATTGACATTAAATTTAAAAATTTAAAATATATACATATATAGGTAAGTATGTGAAGTGAAAATTAAAATGATTAATAGGAATTGGGATTGAACCAATGTAGAGCTTAAGTAATTAAAGTAAACCCAGCTTATGAATAAAAATATGTAAAATACATACTTGTAATTATTTTATGGCGCGTCCTGGGTCTTACTTGACACGCAAACAGTATATTTTTATAAAAATCGTGCTTGTTACGATTAATTAAAGTAAAGGTTATAAAAAACATTGCAATAGTGTAATTAGCTTTCAAAATTAACGTATTGAAATCATTACGATAAAATAGCTCATGAGATTACAACGAAAACTCTATATTATTGTCAAAAACTAGTAAGACTTTAACTTAGGTGCATTGAAGTTAATTTTTATGTTACACGCCCCTGCTTCACTAATTTTTAATTTTATTGATATTATCTGTACAACAGATTAGAAAAACATTGTTTTTATCAAAAGAAAATTATAAAATCATTACTGAGTGAACTAGATAGACTATATTTATTATTGTCACAAATCAGCTCGGGCGAAGCCAGGGTAAATAGCTAGTGTGTAATATGTCTGTGAATACCTTTATGCATATTGTCCCTGCCTCACACTAGATATCGTATTTCCTTACATTTCATAGAGATATAAGAGCTTAACGGAATTTACCCACGGGATAAACTAACTTACCCTGTAACTTATGCTTAGAATATTTGTAAGTAGAGTCAAAGTCTGTGCTTAGTATTTCATATTATTTATTTTAACGTTAAATCCTGAATGGTAGAGTTAAAATGATGGTAGAGTCATATTTTTGTTAGTTACACGTTTTAACAAAAATAAATCTTTATTCTTTACCAATAAATAAATAGACATAAGCATATAATAATATTTTAAGTTTATTTATTTATTTAATATAAAAAATAAAGTTTCCCCTTTTTATGGAAATCTTAGTATGACTAATGACTTGAGATAACTCGTCAATATACGAATTTTAGTAATTGAAAATCCAGATATAGCACCGTAAATGCCTTTTTTTATAAAACTTACAACTTATCAAGCTCTTTGTTAGAAATCAACGACTCTACATTAATGTAGAGTCGTTGATTTCTAACAAATAATTATTTATCGTGTGACTCTACAACAATGTTTGTGTTTCCCTGGTTTTTATAAAAGAAAAATAATAAAATATAATATTAAATACAATGTTTCCACTAAAAACGTTCTTCCTTTTTACGTATTCTGAATTTCAAAACAAAATATGTAAATCCGAAAACGTGTAAACGCAATGCCGCATTCGGGGGGTGGGGGGCGTATGGCCAGTCAGTGTGCTGCGGCCCGTCGCACGGAGTAGACATGCCGCGCGTTGTCGCTCTCGCAATCCTCCTTACACTCGTCACGATCGCGGGTGAGTTCGCTCTTTATTTTTTAACACTTCGCTAATAGGGGCAGTTTGCTAACTGTTTTTAATTGGAAACAAAAGTTTGCGAGTTATTCGTTGTTACAGTATCGAGTTTATGAAAGTTTATGTTATACTTAATTAATTGTATTAAAAGCTTATCTGTGTATTTAATATTTTAAGTTGTGACCGGTTGAATTAAGCTTTCTTTTGTAGTTTACAATCACATTTATAAGATCAAAGTCATGATAGAGCAAATAGGTAGGTACTATCATTCTTTTCCCTGGTTGCTATGGTTGTAGTTCACTACTTATTTCAAAATACTAATAACCAGACTGAATTTATCATATATTAAAATAAACTAGGTCCTATCATTTATGAGGACATTTGAACGCATTGAATTATTTCCCATTTGAATTCTCCAAAACGTACATGTCTTCAAGAAACCTAAAGCTTTCAGTTTTACGACAATTTCATAGCAGGCGTTCATCATAAAACAATTTATCGAACATAAAACTTATTTCCAAGGTAATATAACTCAATTTCAATTATCCCTCACCATGTAGGACAAAGTTATAGTGAGTACTGCAAAGTGATCATTTATCAGTAAAGTGACAGGAGCTGGTAAAGGTAGGTATTTAATTTAAAAGCTCTAGTACTCAAGAAATGAAGGACTGCCCGATGCTCTACGTGCTTTGAATTAATCTAATCTAATCCTTTGTATCCGGATTGTATTGTACTACTAGAACTGAATCGTTTAGTTGTGCAATTATATTCTAGACTAGCTGTTGCCCGCAGCTTCGCCTGCGTGGAAAAGATAAATTTTCATCGTACAAACTTTCATCCCCTATTTTACCCCTTTAGGGGATGAATTTTCTAAAATCGTTTCTTAGGGGACGCCTACGTCCTAACATCTACCTGCATGCCAAATTTCAGCCCGATACGTCCAGTGGAAAGGGCTGTGCGTTGATAGATCACTATATCAGTCACCTTTGAGTTTTATATATATGTATATAGATAACTTGCTGTATAGTTGATTAATTCTATTTTAGATTGTATGTAGTTTGTTGTGCTTGCCTCGGCTATGAAAATGTGGAAAGAGAAGAATGTAAAATAATTAAGAGCACGATTATACGATTTGTTTTAAATGTAAGTACTTACAAAACTACCATAAACTAAATCTTAATAACAAATGTTGTGTTTTACAGAACATGATTTTTGCTTATTGCAGACGTGATTTAACTGATATAAGAACTTTGAATAAAATTTAATTAAGTTTTTATCAGATTATCAAGCTGCGGGTGGACAGCCCTCATTATTAAATAATACAGGAATAAAAACTTCATTAGCAACTAGAACCCTCGTCAGAGCAAATTGAATCTTATCTAATATCACCTTACTTTCTACTTTAGAGTAGCGAAAGATATTCCTCATAATTTATGAAACGCCATAAATAATTAATAACGCTGCAACTTTTCCTGAATCTAACGTAATTATAACTATCTCAGCCTGACTCTTCATTTTATTTATAGTGGGGAAATCTTGCGACTCTACATGGACTCTACCCAGTTATTTATTTATTTGTCTTTGGGAAACAAACAGAATGCATTATCCAAAAAATAATGCATTTTCTGGATATTTAACATAGCTATTTAAGAAAAACTCATTAAGACAATTGTAAAGGCAGCGAGTCCAGCATCAAACAAAGTTGAAGATCTGCAGCCTTAACAAGCTCACGTCTCCACTTGAAAGCGGTCCAACTCACGAATGCACTAACTTTTGTCTTTATTTTTGTTCTGTACATATATAGGTATATTATACTAGCTGTTCCCCGGTTTCACCCGCATTGCTCCGCTCCTGTTCGTCTATGTCAGCGTGATGATATATACCTTCCTCGATAAATGGGCTATCTAACACCGAAAGAATTTTTTAAATCGGACCAGTAGTACCTGAGATTAGCGCGTTCAAACAAACAAACAAACTCTTTAGCTTTATAATATTAGTAAGTATAGATGTTTGTATATTGTCCTTCCTAATGGCTAATGTATGGATTAGTATGAATTTCCATGTTACCTTATCTACCTTGTGGTGTGGTTTCGTATCTATGACGCGGATCGATTTTCTTTTAAAAAGCCAGAAAGACTCTTTCAATACATAGACTTAGTGTATTTTGCTTAGTATTTTGTTACCTGCCAAGGAGGTTTACTTATTTCTGTTTATGTTCATAAATTGAGGTTCATACTAGTTACTAAGTTGGATATGTGCAAATGAATCATATAGTTAAAAAAGGTACATCACAATGACTTGAATAGTTAATAGCCTGATGTAGAGCTTTAAATTTTATAAAAAGTCAACCTCATCAAATGCAAAATTTGACAATAGATTCCATTAGCAAGAAGGATGGACAATGCTAATCATTTCTTTGAATCCCAAATATATAGGAAATTGTATTAATTATATATCGTTAAAAATGCGGGATACATGCAGAAATGAATACAAACCACCACGCTGGATAAATGGCAGGCAATGGTTTGGCAGATGTCACGTTCCGAAAACTTTTTGGTTTAACGACAAAGATGCTCATGTTTTTTTTTCACAGAATTTGCAGTTGTGCTGTTGACAGTGTTCAGTTGAATTGAAACATTTAATTTAGGTGTAACCTGAGAGCATTGCTCATATACATTGCTTCGTTGGCGTAGTGATTAGCATATTCGACAAAATATTGTAATCACAAATGAAACTGCCCAAGTCAGTCCCCTCCACGGATGTTTATTTCAGCTTCACAGCTTACACTATGATTACCTTAATCTAATAATATTTACTATACGCTAATTAGGAGTTTTACACTTATTAATACATTTTACAATTACTAACCAGTGTTGTGTGTCTGTGTGTGTTCTTAGTGTATATGTTATGATGGTAATCTTTTCCATAAGATTATGCAAATGAAGAAATATAGAGAATCTAGGTTCTTGCTAGTCTAAATTAAGATAGGTCGTCGCAAAGAGTACTATTATTGTGACTATTATAGTATTGATTGTATCATGTCATGATTATATCATTTTATTATAGTACCGTAGAACCCAATTGTGCATACATAATAAGTTAATTTAATAAAGTCACTCGATTGAATTACACTAAACAGTTCAACACTTTTGTAATTAATTCAGCGATAGGTTTGAATAAATTATTTATAATGCAGGTTTAATCCGTACAATTTCAGATTTTATTATATTACTTTCGTTAATTGATTTGCTCTCTCTCTTTTCTGGTTGATTTCATTTGTTTTAATTGACGAGCAGAGAACTTGAAATTTAAATGACAAATTTAATCGTATTCCTCTCTTTTGTCTATCCCTTTGTTGGTTTTTGATTGCGCTCTAATTATAAAATTTGTTATAGACTGAAAATTCTTTTTATAGAATACTAGCTTTCCGCCCGCGGCTTCGCCCGCGCAGTCAAAGAAAAACCCGCATAGTTCCCGTTTCCGGGATTGCGTCATTTTCCCGGGATAAAAAGTAGCCTATGTCCTTTCTCGGGTATCAAAATATCTCCATACCAAATTTCATGAAAATTGGTTCAGTAGTTTAGGCGTGATTGAGTAACAGACAGAGTTACTTTCGCATTTATAAAATTAGTATGGATTTATTTTAGCAATATATTTAGTAATTTACGTAATTTATATATCTTGTTCCTTACTAAACCTATCTCGTGGAGGCTGCTACAATCATTTCTCAACTTAAAATAGTAGAGCTATTTTTTTATATTTTACAAACAATCAAATCTCTTTATAATTAGTGTTGCTAGAACCTTCTGATTCATCGAAATTTGGTAGTTAAATTTTAAATCGTTTAAAAAATTGCACAAGAAAAGTACTAAAAACTGAAATGACTCATTTTAAAACTCAGTTGCCCATTTACAAATAAATTTTAATTACGTAGGCATGCTTAATGCGCTTTTAGTAGGCAATTTTCATACTCAACTTTTTCTACTTATATTTAAAATTTAAACGACTCTAATTTCCTTTAGTAGTTTCTTAACTTGTTAAAATTTATATTTACATATTTTAATTCCTTTATAGAGTCACAGAAAACGTTAAAGAACAGAAAGCTTTAATAATTTTTCGTAAATATTTTTAGCTACTAAAACAAAAACTACTTAAGTACTTAAATCCTTCAAGTTCTACGATACAATCCATAGTATAAAACAAAGTTGCATTCTCTGTCCCTATGTCTCTATGTTCCTAAGTATGCTTAAATCTTTCAAATGACGCAACAGATTTTGATGCGGTTGTTTTAAATAGATAGAGTGATTGAAAGTTTGTTTGTCTTTCTTGGACTTCACAAGGAAACAATTATATATAATATCATTTTTATGTCTTGTGATCATAGCTTGTGATAGTTATAACGCTAAAAAAATCTGCTTTACATGAGAATTTCTAGGCGAGCAAACCGCGAGCAAAGCTAGTATGGTATAAAAACATCGGAATCGAGATAAAGTCGTTCCGCAGATCAAAGACAAGCATGTCAAACTTTGAACAATGATCGTGAAAGCGTTAATGCAGGTGGAACTGCGATTATATTTGAGGTAAACGTTTGCGAATGGATAGCTTGATCAAACTGAGTGCTGAATTTTATAATGGGTTATCTTTTGATGGAATGGATTTGTACTGGATTTGCGCCCAGGCTCCGAACGTGGTGAAAATGTTGGATTCGTTTTGATTTATACAAATTTTGTGTGAAAATGATAAAAATATAAAAAATAATTACATTATTAGGTATAGTTCAGAAGTGAGTCGACGTATTATTTATTGTACATACATTCTTACCTAATTTTTTGATTTATGTGTGCAGTTTAATTATTTCTATCAACTTTTTTGTATTATTAGATACCTAACTAAAATTCATTTATGTGAATTTATCAATAGAGCTTTTAGAATATCGAATCCATACTAATATTATAAATGCGAAAGTAACTCTGTCTGTCTGTCTGATGCTCAATCACGCCTAAACTACTGAACCAATTTGCATGAAATTTGGTATGGAGATATTTTGATACCCGAGAAAGGACATAGGCTACTTTTTATAGCGAGATATGTACCACGGGCGAAGCCGGGGCGGACCGCTAGTTAGAATATAAGTTAATGCAATAAATGACGCAGTGTACAAATTACGTAGAGCGCTCTACGGTTTATGCAAAAGCTGCCGATTGGAATAGAATACATAAATATCTTTATTTCGTGATAGAAATAAAAATATATTGTTTAAAATTTGTTTTATTTATTTATTTAAACGTTGTGCTCCCAGTATAACAGCAATAGTATTGAAATGCATTTTACGGATTATAAAAAAAAACTTCTATTTCTTATCTAAAACTAGATTTCCCCGCGAGGCTCGCCCGCGTTTTCAAAGGAAAACCCGCATAGTTCCCGTTCCCTTGGGATTTCCGGGATAATACCTATGTGTTATTCAAGTTACCCTCTATATGTGTGCTTAATTTCATTGTAATCGGTTCAGTCGAATTTGCGTGAAAGAGTAACAAACATACACACACACACGTCCCACAAACTTTCACAGTTATAATATTAGTAGGATAAATGTGAAAGTATGTGTTCTTCTTTTACTCTACAATGGTTAGAGAAGTATGGAATCAATTTCATAGGTAGGTAATTAAAAGCCCGTGAGCACGATATTTTAACAGTGTTTTGGTTCAATAATATATTATGGAATAATATCTGGTAATATGCTATGCAGAATAGACTTACCTATAAATAACATAGTTAATGTGATTTATGATGATAAGAATAGGTACATGATAAAACACACCACACATACAAAATGAAGGAAATTGCCAATATTGATGGTAGGACAAGATAGTAAATAGTTTGGACGAAACGTTAGGTCACTAACATCGGAAATTAGACGACCGGCCTTACTTTTACTTACCCTATAACTTATAAGTGAAGCTTAATAAGCTTCGTCTGGAAAAAGAGTGGTACAAAAATGTCTCTTCTGAATTTTAGCGGCCTATTTTTATTTAGACTAGTCTGGTATTTGTATACAACGTTCAATTATTAGGGTATGTAATAACAAAATCTTATATATAATAAAACCGGCCAAGTGCGAGTCGGGCTCGCGCACAAAGGGTTCCGTAGCAGCAAATATAATAAATTACAGTTAAATCAACCTATCTCAAAAACTATAAGAGATACTTTGATCAAACCAAAAATCGTTGAAAGAGTTAATTAGCATGCATCACCTCTATTTTTTTTAGAATTTTATACCCCGTAGTTATAAAAATAGAGGGGGGGGACATACTTTTTACGACTTTGAGAGCTGATATCTCAAAAACCGTTCACTTTAAGAAAAATGTTTTTTAGAAAACTTTATATCATTTTAAAAGACCTTTCCATTGATACCCCACACGGGTATGTACATCGAAAAAAAAAATTTCATCCCTCAGTTACATGTATGGGGGGCCCCACCCCCAATTCTTTTTTTTACTATTTAGTGTCATATTTTTGTAGCGGTTCATACAACACATATTCCCATCAAATTTCATCACTGTAGTACTTATAGTTTCCGAGTAAATCGGCTGTGACAGACGGACAGACGGACAGACGGACAGACGGACATGACGAAACTATAAGGGTTCCGTTTTTGCCATTTTGGCTACGGAACCCTAA
>CAJQZN010036056.1:0-15424 GCA_907164685.1 Colias eurytheme | reverse complement strand
TTGCCGACATATGTCGGCGGCCCGGCGGGCTCAATGTGTATTGCGCTCAAGAATTTTGTAAAATTATAAGCTGTAAGAATTGAATAGAATCTTCAAAATTATGTTTATCTCATTATTTCCAATGCTATATTTCATTGTTGTTGTCATAACTAATTCAGAAACCTAATGAAATTTATATACTTAGTTTAAAATTTCATGAGTTTCAAAACAGTTTTTCTAATGCAATTCTTGTCACGCTCATAACAACTGGAGGAAAAGTGAAGGGTCAATTTAACCTCTCGGAGGGCCGGGTCACGAAAATTAGACCCCCGAGAGTTGAGTGCATCCGACCTGCATATGTGCATAGCCGTGGATGGCTTTATGCAACATGATGAAACGTAGAATGCTTTTATAATCGGCATATAAAAATGTAAGTTAACATTAGATATCTCAGATTCAATGTCATAGTATGTTATTGGTAGATACAGTAAGTAAATTACTATTCTAATATTACAGTAGGTAGTATTATTTTATCTAAATTATAAGAAATGTTATCAAAGAAAAATTGATATACATTACCCGTACCTAATGGTAGTTTTAAAAGCTAGGACCACAAACAGTTGATGTATAATTAAACCGACTTCCCGTGTGGTTACCTATTCAAAATTTTAGCTTCAATATGTAATACATTGAAATTGTTCTTCCATAAATTAAAATACATACGCGCGTACATTCCATTAGCAGACTGCATCCTTTACAAATTCAGATCTGCAAGTCACGTTCCGTGCAAAACCATCCTCGCAGTTCGCAATGAAGTTATCAAGAAATTTAGGGGCACTATTCGCAGCAGGGGGCACAAAAAAGCTAACACGTCACACAATTGCTCTGCGTTTGTGAGGGGAGCTCGTAGTCTGGGATCTGGATGCGAAATTTGCTAAGTTACGGAGTACGGTACGTGAATTAAGTAATGGTGATTTTGTTATAGTTTGGGATATGCAAATGGGGATAATATAGACTCTATAAAATAATAATCATACATACTCACAATTAGATATCAGAATTTTATAGGAGGAACTTACATATGCTGCTTTATAGATGCTGTACAATAATTCTGTTGCCAAATTATTTTGTTCGTTAGTTGATGTTGATTAAATAGGTCTCTATGAAATTTAAGTTTAGTAACTTAAAAAAACAGTTCTTATACTATCTGTTATACATTTAAGCGTAATATTTCTTGTTGGTGCGGTTTTTCCCTGCATTGCATTTTTTGCAACGCGCTCTCAGCCTATGCGAATAGTGAATAATAAATAACTGTCTTATTCATAGTGTTAAAAGTTTAAACCCTCTATTGAGCAATCGTTGATGAATGCTCGTCGGTAGCAGTTAAGGGTTTTATTGTCTCGCTTTGGAGTCACTTCAGTGTTTGCTTGATTCATTGTAAATGGATTGGGTATTATGATTTAAATTTTAGAAAGGCTTCTTTCTTCACAATGTCTTTCTTTTTTGCAATATTTTGTCAAAAATCCTATAAAATATTTCTTATAGATGACATTAATATAATAGGCAATATAATTTACTTAGCTACCTTTCTAATAAGTAGTATTTATTAAAAACTAGCGGTCCGCCCCGGCTTCGCCCGTGGTACATATTTACGTTTTCTCTACATAAGAACCATCCTCGTACTTCAAGGAATATAATAAAAAAAGAATTATCGAAATCGGTTCAGCCGTTCTCGAGTTATGCGCATACCAACACATTTTGCGATTCATTTTTATTTAAAAGAATATAGAGTTGGGTATGGGTAACTGAGACACGACTGAAACTGCTGAATTTGAAGAATTTATCTGCACAAGTTCATTATAGTTTACATATTTCGTATATAAATATGTTTCATCATTCTAGCAATGTGCCGTTTCATATTATTAAAAACACCAAGCTCCTCAGTACGCGACGTTATCATAAAGTTTCAATATAAAATCGCGTGAATAACTATGAAATCCAGCATGCACTTAGCAAACAAGTAAAAGATCGACAAAGAATCGTTGCGCCCGGCCATTTACACTCGGTTTTAATCAATGAAGTTCTGAACCAATAGCTTTTTCACACAAAGGGAATAATTGAGCTGGCTGATGTTCTTCGGAAAATGGACGCAAGATAAAAGCGAACGAAACTGTATACAAAACTAGCTGTGCTCTGCGGTTTTATAGCCTTCCTCGACGAATGGGCTATCCAACACCGAAAGAATTTTTCAAATCGGACCCAGTAGTTCCTGAGATTAGCGCGTTCAAACAAACAAACTCTTCAGCTTTATAATATTATTATAGATAATATGTGAAAGTATACTTATATGTTGAAATAGAAACCTGTACCTAAGAAACGGCACGTTGAATTATTTATGTCTAAATATCGGTAGTCCTGCCACTTTCTATTCTAGATATAGTCACAGTATTACAATATTATGTGATATATAGTTTATGCCTTTGATACCTAGATTTAGTGGGTTCCTTTATGTCGTGCTTTACACAGAGTACAATAACACAAAAATATAGATATTGTAACGAAATACTGAAATTTTGTCAAATCTATTACCAAGCCGCGTTTCACATCCTCTTTACCATATACTATGAATTATTATACTAATTGTTTTTTTAACTTAAGATTAGGATATAAATTTATAAATTTTGAATGCCATAAAACCAAAAATATAATTTTAAGATTAGGATGATTTTTGGATCTACGCTTTTTACTTAACCCATATGGACATACAATCCGGATTGCAAGTCTTTATTGGATTGTGGCAGACTTCGAGACAGTCTGATAGATACTGCTTGATAGAAATATAAAAATATTACCTTTTATATGAAAATGCACGATTTCCTTGTGTGATGCGATATTGCTGTTCTTGACCAGTTTATTCAAGGGAACGGGACTCATAGTTTGTTCATTCTTTTGTTATTTGCTTCCAAGTGGAACAACTTCAACACAACCGTTGTACCAGTTCGGATTCGCTAAAGTTTTTAAAACAAAAGAACACAGTGTTTTCTTTCGAGTGCTACGGTTTTGTTTCTTGTGATTGTTAGGGAAATAACCGTTTGGAAATATTTTGCTTTTGCTCCAATTCTAGAAAGTTAAATTTTTTAGTTTGTAGCACGACCGAACTTCACGTCGTAGATCCGTACATCGGTTGTACTGCAAACTCACAACTCCATTTTGGCGCGAAGTTTTAAAAATGTTTTTTTTTTCACTGCACTAAATAGAGCTCCATAATAAATTTAGATATTACAATTAACTTTTCGGTAGGTAAAGCTGTAGAAATACAATATACAGAGACATCTTTATTAGTATAAAAAAAAATTATAATTAATGTGGCTGCTACTTACGTGCCCTGTAGAGTGTATGTACATCAACCTTCTATAAATATAAATACAAAAATTCACATTAGATTCACCAAAAAACCTAATAAAAATTCTTATTCTTTTAGCTAAAACTGTGCCAATTCAAAAGCTAAAAGTTGGACGATTCACTTATAAAAGTCCATAAAGTAAAATGAATGTCGTCGTGGGAAATGATAGCAAGCCTCAACTTGAATTACATTCCCTGACATTTACAAACGGGGACGCTATATTTTCTTAACTGAAATTATTTACAAAAAGGTACACGACTAGGTAGAACATGGATAAATCCTTTTATTGTAAGAGGTAAACAAATTGTATCTATATTAATTCTTTATGAATAAAAAAATGAGTGGTAATGAATTTACCTAAATAGTAAATTCATTAAAACTTCACTTTTTTTATGACCCAATTTATTTAGATTCATAACATAAAATGATTAAACTTTAGCGGCCAATATTGTCATTGTATCTGAAAGTTTATTAATGAATTGAAATGTAATAAAGAACCAAAAACAAGTTGTTGTTTTAACAAGTAGAATGTTTTAACGATTTACAGATAACTAAATGCATAGTTATAAAGTAAACCATATGTGCATTTTTTTTGCGCAGGTATTCTTAAAAAAAAGGAATATACATACCTACATATAATTAACACATCACATACTTACATAATATTCTCCAACAAGACGATACCCAGCAAATCGAAAAGCAATAATAATTCTGCACAAGAGCGACCATAAGAAGCAAATTACCATAGTTACTGTATCATGTGATCTCATGTCAATATTCCCGATTGCAGGATTATGAGGGGCCAAAGTGTAACCTTGTTATACACCCTTCGATGCACTAGGGATGCAGGGTCACGTACCAGGGACGTAGCGTCTATTGTTTTTTTTAAGGCTGTAAATATCCCATAGGAAATCTATGGATTTATATGACAAGCATGTTTTATACAAAAGTAATAATTCCATTAGGAAATAATAGTTTTATGCATAACAAATGTGTTGGCTAGAATAGTAATTGCCCCACAATTTTTTAATTCCCTTTCTGCAGTGTTTGAATATCACTTAAGACACGGCACGAACGATCATTTCGCTTCATTTTGATTGGTCATCCGACTATCTGTCTGCCCATTAAAAGCTTTCAATAAACGATCGTTTGTGCCGTTTGTCGTATGTGACATTCTAACTCCGCAGAAAGTGAATTAATAAAAATGGTAGGGCAATTACTACGTTAATAGTTAATTAGTATTTTAATGAAATTCTAAGTTTTCAATAAATTTCTACAAATCACGTGTGTCTAGTTATTTTGTCAATTTCACATGTATCTAAACAAATCTCTTCAACAGTTATTTTATTTCACATCCAATTATATAAACTTATTCTCAACTTGTACATAAAAAACTTATAACTTGTACATAAAAAAACAAACCTCAATTTACGGAACACTAACAATGGCCATAACCAGGGGTTCCGTGACCCGGTGACTCACTGCGTCTCAATCAGACACCTCGTGCCTGGCCCATAGACGATAACTGTCATTTTGAATTATTCCTTGGGGTTGCCATCGAGCACCTAACAATCCCAATTTATAGCACGTTTATTGCCGATACGAGTTTGTGTGTTATGGGGAAAATTTTATGACGTAAAAATACGTTGGTATATACAGAATTATTTTATAAATACAGATTATATTTCTCAATTCGTTACTTACCATTTCTTACATGTTTCTTAAACATAGAAATTAAAAAAAAGGAGTCATTGCATAGTACGTATAAAACAAAATAGCTTAGCTGTATCTGTCCCTATGTACCTATGCTGTCTTTAAAACTAAGCAACAGATTTTGACGCGGTTTTTTTTAAGATAGGAAGTAGAAGAGTACAAGGAAGGTTTTTGGTGAGTTTAAGACGCCGGCGGAAAGCCAGTATGTATTCTATCAACAATAATAATTGATGGTATAAAGTTGTAAGATATGAAACTTTAATTAATTCGATTACATCTACAAATCAAACCACATTGCGCCCAATTCCCAAACCAATCCTAATTCACACAAATTTATTACAGGTAGATTACATTTGTACCTTCATAAAGGCAATCTGTACAGTATTGCTACTGACCCTAGTAATGTGAGACAATGTGGACCCTCAATAATGGTACATTAGTCGCACGTGACGCCGCATGCCTGATTGGTTTCCGAAGGAGCGATAAAGTTGTCCCTTGCCCTTGTCATAACGTTCCTATTGTCATAATGTGTAGACTGTAGCTATATAAAGTGGAAATCGAATTTGGTTATGCATATTTTGCCAAGGACACGTGTGTGAGATGATTAAGATTTCTTTGGTATTCTACCAATGAATCGAAACCACACTTGGCATGTATTTGTAACGAATTATTATTAGAACTTTACATATTATGTGATTTTAAAAACAGAGAAAGTACATTTGTTTCTTTTAGAACTCTATATTTTTAAATTTACGATGTTTTCTGTTTTTATTACATTTTATATCATTTCTTTCTACTATAAAAAATTTATTTCTAAGTACTTTAAAAAAATATTTTCAGTAAGTAATAAATTGTGAACAATTTAAAATTAATTATATAATTCAAATATTACAAAGGTAAAAGCAATATACATTTATATATATCGACTCTTAAAAATTTAGACTTGCCCGCTTTTCCAAAAGTTAGGTACACAGTTACTTCCACAACCACTTCGCAGCTTCTCAATGTACTTATAAAGTTATTAAAATGCGTTTCAAATCTCTAAAGAAATTCTAAATTAAATGTACCGTTATAAAACAAGAAAAGTTTTGATAAGTTCAGAAGTTATAAAAGCTTTTCTCTGTCGCAGTTACTTATTTACTTAATGAGTCGCTTCAACCACAAAAATGGCGTTACTAATAGTGATTTGTTTAAACGAGGTGCTCAAAGGAAACTCTCTTTTATAATATTAATTGCTGCTTTAAAGTTATGCTCCATTTATTAATTTTGTATGTAAATCATTTATGTGAATGCGTTTTTAATGCTCTTCTCTAATCTAGAACAATTTATTAATTGGATTGAGGATGCCATATAATAATCATGTACAATGGTTGGTTAAATGTTATTTTAATCCAATAGTCCTTAAAAAATGCAATTTTTTTATAATATTAAAAAATCCAATCATTAGCTTTAAAAATTTTCTAAATAGAAACAATCGTCATTGTACTTCTGTTACAAACAAAATAGTTTGACATCCTGTACCTACTCTAGTAAAAACATCGACCCAAATAAAACTCAGTGTACGCAAACTTTATCCTGAATGAATTTCTAGTTTGCTCATATATTTACCACCGTTCACTGGCAATCTAGGCCAGATTAATTAAAAGTTAAAGCCGATTTCAGAACGTTTAAAACTGATATCCTTCAGGAGCCGTATTCTGTACATTATTATTCACTTCGTAATAATTCATTTGATAGCACTTCACAGTACATTCGCAGACCCATGTGTCTCTTGTAAGACATTATTATTTATCCGAGCGACAATGACGGGTGTAAAACTCTTGCGCAGTTAAGACGTTGTTGCTTGTAAATCAACTATTTGCATACTGCGTCTGCGCAGGGTAAGGGCTTGTTATACAGCGTGCGCTTTTATGTGTTTAATGCTTCATGTACATAAAGAGTACACTTGAATAATTTGAAATAATTTTTATTTCAATAAAAACAAACCTTATTATTTGTCTCTAATAATAATTAGATTGAAGAAAACGTCGCCCTTTATATGATAATATGTATTATACAGAAAATGCATTAATTAAGTACCTACTTACATTATCTGTAGCACGATCCTGCAATACAAAATACACACACCATTTTTTAGTTCAAAGCTGTAAAAATAAATAAGCCAGCTTCAAACCAAATATTTTTTTTTAATTGTATAATAAAGGCGCACTCTGTATAATGTTTCGTGCAGTACTGCGCGTGAGTCTCATCTCGTTAGCGACAGGCGCCGCGGCTCAGACAAATGTATTCCTTATTTATATTCGCAACTTAAAGAATTATCGACACTTGAAACAGTGAGCAGCCCATTAAGTGCTTATTGATTGCGATTGAATATATGTACACGTTTCTAGCTACAGTATTTGCGTTTCATTTGCTTTTTTATAGAAGCTTTTGAACTGGTGTCACGTGCCTATCGAATAAAACGTATCCATAGGCATTTAAGGGTTTGAATAAAATAAAATGAAAATACCGTCGAATTGAGAACTCCTTTGAAGTCAGTTGAAAAAGGAGGTCAGTTACATTTTCGCTACTGAAATCAACCAATAATAATAAATGCACTTGAGAATGGATTTAATTTGTATGATGCAAGAAACCACTAAAATATAAAAATAAATAAAATAAATAAATGTCAATATGTACATGAACTATGAACGATGAACTCATGAACTAACGTAAATATTACTTTTTAGTATTTTTTTCTTCTTAGTTCACTAAGCTTAGAAAGCTATCATATTTTCATTTCAGCTCCCCCGTCTCTGAACTGTAAAAACTTAAAGGTCATTGCATCATTATAAGCTATAAAAACTATATTTTCCTCTCCACTGAGAAAATAATATAGGTAATAGATTTTCAGATGAATAAAAATCTATTATTTCATTTACATGAATATTTATCCTATAAGCTTTCTTCATATATTCTTTAACTATTCTGCCAATTATGTAGATGTTTATTTTATATTTTACTTTGGTTAATATAGCAAACAGGTTGAATATACGATAACAGTTAATCAGCTTTTTATAATTTCCTTAGATTTCCAGAATACGTACATCCCCATATAATTATGACCATTAAAGTTCCTCAAGGACTACAAAATTGTACTCGTGTGTATTCCAGAGGCAGGCGACAGTTAGAAGGCAATTTACAATCTGGCCCGCTGAACATTTTAATTGCGACTCGTTTACCAACATTTAAATGAAGTCCACATATATCAAAATGAACTTGACGTTGGAAACGAGCAGGCACACACTGTTTTATGGCGTGATAAATTAATGATCTTATTACTTATGAGTATTCTTGGAAATCGGCGTGGTGTGAATTGATTTGTGCTCGGTACTTATTCTGAGGTAGCATGTATGTTTTGCAGATAAAGACTTTATAGACACATATTATGTTTCTTTGAATTTAAGTAATCACTTATATTTTAACTTACTTCAATGATTGGTACATTTGATTAAATAAGATTTTTCAATTTATCTGCGCATGTTGATAACATCACCACTGCTCGAAACGGTGAAGGATAATATCGTGAGGAAACCAGCATGTTCGAAGTTTGATGACATATGACGCCAACCCGCCCTTGGCCAGCGCAGGAGAATCATGGTCCACATCTTCTTAGGATGTCCGTGTCCCTGCAATGGGATATAATGGGATGAGGTTGATTATGATACATTTAATTATAAAACAAATGAAAAGCTGTATTTTACATCCGCATGTCTGTTAAGTTTTCACTACTAAAACAATGAACTGATTTTAATGAGGCTCTGTGTTTGTTTGTATACTGTAATTTGTATGTTGATAATATCCCTTAGGTATATATTAATAATTAAAAATAATATGTCCGAGTTCTGTCTGAGATCACAACTCAAACTTGACACCACGCTTTCACACTGATTTAATTATAGATTAGAAGACATGTAAGGCCCAACAAGAGACCAGAGGGATACATATATTGTGAAATATAATTATACCTTATAATAGTTTTTGTATAACTATGGTCTTAAGATATTTCACAGTTATCAAAGTGACAGAAATATTGGTACATGTAGGTTGATAGTAAATCTTATACCTCATGTTGTTGAAGTTTTTTGTATGCTATTTTCTGTTAGTCTGTTTTTAAACCATAATATTTCAGTTGTAAATGTTACAAGCAATATGCATTATGCACTGAAACCCACAAACTTAACGTTGAAAATTAATGTTAATATTTCTAATGCTCAACTGTTTGTGTAGGTCGATTTATATTACATAAGATTACAGCATAGATAATTTGATAGTTTATACAATATCAACTATAAAATCTGTTTAATATATTATCTACGATAATTTTAACCAACGAAGAAGTAGGTATGTTTTTAAAATACTCCCATCTAACAATTTGTTGAACTTAATGATTGTATCAAGTTACCTGAACTTCATAACTCGAAAGCTCCGTCTGTAAGTCGTCAATGTTATTCGTAAGATGAGTTAACCAACAACACATTTCTAAGTGCATTTTTCTGTATCGGGTTTCAAATCGCGTATAGCGATAAATTAGGAGCGGTAGCGAGATGCGATTTACTTGTATGACGTCGTCATTTAATAAAATGTGCAGTTATTATTGAAAAACATATAGCTTTATTTTTAACCGACTTCCAAAAAAACGAGGAGGTTATCAATTCGGCCGGTATAATTTTTTTTTTTTTTTTTTTTGATGTATGTACACCGATTACTCCTAGGTTTCTTAACCGATTTACGTGATTCTTTTTTTGTTCGATGCGGGATGGTGTCGAATTGGTCCCATAAAAATTTTATTCGGATAAACCCAGTAGTTTTTATTTTATGAGCATTTTTGCCTTTACTCGATGACTTCATTGAAATGTTGCAAGTAACTTTGATTCACTTCCCGGTAACCTATTGAGCTGAAATTTTGTATACTTATGTAAATTGGATAGCGATGAAACATTATCATGACATAGAGCTGATTTGATGATGGAACCGGAAGGTGGCCTTAGGGACTCAGTAATATATTGACTCAATTATATCGAGATTGGGCTCGTTTGATTCGTGTTGATATATACACTAAAAAGTATTAAATAAAAATAACTGCGTTAAAAACAACCGACTTCATAATCCAAAATCAAAACCGTCGTCATTGAAACATTGAAATATTAATTATTTCAATGTTTCAATGACGAGATCAAAAATAATGCTTTATGTTCATAAAAAATTAATCATATTTTTGAACTATCTTATCCTACGATAAAAAGCATAATTTTGCGATAATAGTAAATAAAAAATAACAATATAAAAATTCTTAATTAACATAATATTTTACATTTTGTAGTATTGAAGTTCATAATGCTTCTATGCTCAAATTACAGGTAAATATGATGTATGGACTATGGACACAATATTGTGAATACACAAGTCGCAATATAAACCGCGACTCTCATCACCATAACCACCGGTGAAGGCTCGTTCATCATCACTCCCGCTCGATGTATCGATAAGCATAAATAAAGCTCGTATACCACTGAACAAACGACCCTATCATAAACTATATTTTATCTGACACTGGAATCGTAACTTGAGTTTGATCGATAGTGACTCGCTTATATTTATTTTCAATTTGTATTAACATATTCATAAATTTAAAAGAAGTTTTTTAAACGTTATTTGATATAAATAACTCGGTTTTGAATAGTAGTAGGTGAAGTGTAGAAGTAGTGTGAAGAATAAAATATAGGTAATTATTAAAAAAAATAATTTTAACATAAAAAAAGCTGAAATAATTACGAATAAGTATGCAGATGTGGATGGAATTTTTTTATTAGGTACTTAAAATGTCTAGTTAGAATATCAAAATCTTGAGAGAAATTATTTTACAACTAAGTATCAATTTTAGCAAAGAAAGTTTACATTTTTAACAATAATGCTCTTTTCACTATAATATCAAAATGTGTTTCTTACATTATCTTAGTTCGTGATAGTTGTTGTAAAATTGAGTCGTTTTGCTTTATTCCGTAAACGCGCCTCAAGGGTGTCGGAGCGTGGGCGGGACGCCATTATGCGTGAACAAGACATTCAAATAAAACGCTGACAGTAAATAAACATTGGTCCCTCTGTCAATTATAATAATCGAGTGGAAAACTGAACACTGCACAGCGAGGAATGTTTAATATGTTTTCTGTGTGCCTTAAAATTTGTAGGTGTAAAATATTTGGTTACATATTTTGTAATTTGGTAAGTACATACAGTATAAATATTTTTATTTTAATGAAGCGTAAGTAAGTGTAAAAACCTTTAAATATGCCGACTAATTTCTTGTTTTGAAAACTTTTCAACAAACTCAATAATCAAAATAATAACACATTTATTAAATAAAATATTGCGTGTGTATATTCATAACTATTTAAGAAAACATTAAAGAACTCATCTAATTAGATCAGTAATTTAATTAAATCGTAATTTCAATCATCACATTTTAATGACGCATGTGACCACACACGAAATAAGATTGGAAATAAAACGAAATAGCATTGACGCCAGCTCGTTAAAACTTATCAATATTTGAATGGATTAACGCCTGGCTAAGGCATATATAATATAATATTATTATTATACAATATACATGTAACGGTGCATTTAGATCAAACGAACATAGAGCTAGAGCTGGAGCAAGAGCACCATTTCGTGATCTTTTAGTGTAAACGAAAACTCGTATTCAGTATTGTCCAATATTAGAACATTGAACACTAAGAAAAACGAAAGAATACTCTGCGCCTGTTTACACTAAAATAATTTTATATAGTGGGATTAGTGCATTCGCTCGTTTGATGTAAATGCACCATAGGGATAGCATACTGAATGCAACTACTGAAAGTAGGTTATTGAGTTTGTATCGTGTTGATATTTTTATAGTGAGCCTTCGCAAATACTACTCAACGCAAACATATTGTTATGCATCTGAAGTTTGTAGCATTATCAATTATATTATTAATGTTAACTTCAGACGTATTTTTATTGTAAACGTTGACACTCTCTTGAATAATACATTTAGTTATAATGGAATTTAATGTGAGTTGTTTTACTATTATTTGGTTCTTATATAATATGTAAAATAAGAACACCTGTTTCTAGTAGAGTGCTGTACCTGAGTAGCAAATAATATAACGTTATATAAAATTAAATATGTTGTTTCTACTAACAAATTTATTTCTATAAATTCTCTTATGATATAAATATCGGTTATTTTTTAATAACTTAATATAAGTAGTAATTCATTTTAAATCTAGGCCGAGCTCTTATCATTGCGCCCTAAAAGCTCTTTTGTGATCGCGACTTCGCAATCTGAACGAAATCATCCTTTTTGAAATGAATTTTTAATATATGATTACGTTCCCCGGAGTTTTACTGTTTTGAGTCAACCATATTTACTATTAAATATGAGTATTCAAAAGAGTTTCTAAAAGATGTCTATTTACGATTAAAAGTGAGTGAACTTGAGTCCCTGTTTAAATATTTTATGTTATTAATTTGATTTCTTAAATAACAATAAAATATCTCAATTCGGTATAAAACAAATAATGCATGTATGTTATATTAACGAACACCTCTAAAAAACTCATAATCTTAAAACGGTATTCAAGAACCCTTAACCAAACCTTACAACCCACATGGCTTTTTACATCACCATGACGTTGCATTTGCTATGAACTACAAAAAGTACATTTGAAAATATTTCTTTATTTTGACGTATTCCATATGTTTGTCATCGTAGGACGGATGTGCCTCATGCATTATGCAAGGGGCATGAGATAATCGGGTTCGATACTGTTTGTTAGTCAAATAAGCCATTGTGAACGCTTATATCTGATATAGTTGGAGAATCAGCCTAACGTGATCATGAATTGTTCGAAGTAATACTACTTTGGGAAGAACATGAATGCATGAAAGATAATGCAGTTTGGAGACAGTTTGATGAAGGCGGAAGAGGTAAGGGCAGATTGCTTAACTATAATAAATATAACTTTTATGCATACGATAAACATAAACAGTAAAAATGAATACCTGAATACGAAAGAAAATTCCGTAACCCAAAGTGCTTGCATACTTCATTTCCTTTTTTACATACCGTTGAGTTTAAATCAAACAGAAGTCGATAAATAATTCATTAGTATATATATTAAAGTAATGCAATCATTGCAAATAATAAAAACAGTTATGGAGATGGCTTTTATATTAGTATAAAAAGTATTCGTACTGAAGCCGTAATATATTCCATACCAACCTTGAGATGAACGTAGCAGTCATAAATATCGAGCTAAAAAATAGACTTATTGTCCAACTTACATCATAAACTGCCTTCCAGGTAGGGGACATTATTATTTTATTACGGCCATAAAACAAGATTAACAACGTATTGAAGGTACTAAATGCTTAATGGATGTTCACAAAAACAATAGCTTCTTCTATCGCTCGCATGAGTCGCACGCACGTACAGAGCTAAGAAACTTGTTGAAATGCATGACGTGAATTATTATAATAACTTTTCGTCTAAAATGCTTTTGGTTTGATTAAAAATGTAGTATGAATTTATCATTGAAAATATTGCTTAAAGCAAGTATGCAGAATATTCTGATTTGCAAGTGTTGGTTCGATAACAAATTGTCAGTCAAATTTTTGGTGTGGTTAATCGACATAAATAAGACATTAATGTCTGAGTATGATATAATTACAGTATTATAACCATTCAACTCACTAAATTTAAGCACAGCTTATCTTGATAGATCAGTAGGGTAGTACAAAGCCATTAGTTTACAAGTATATCCTTCGCCGTTACTAAATTACAAATTCCACTAATAATTAGGAGTACCATAAGTACGAATGGCCCCACCGACTCTAAGATAATCCCTCGCTACCCCAAATTGTATTGTCAACCCGACACATGGTCGTTAGATAAATAGAATTTCCAAGTCGCATTATAGTTAGTAGTTGTGAAATCTAATTGCTGTCCGAAATCACACAGGGTAAGTTCGCTACCTTCAGTATTCGTCTAAAATTAGCAATGTACTCACAGTGAATGTAGGAAAATTTGATATTCTGTGATTAAAGCGGACGCTTCACGCCGTCCACACAAAGAGGGCTGCTACAAAAGCGGTCCACTACTATCACGTAATTAAGGACCTACTCCCAATGTTCAGTAGACCGTAAGGGGACAGTTGCTTGGAATAGTTAAGGAAATACCGCTTCGAATTTTCAGTAGGAAAATAAATCTTATATCGAAAGGATACGGGCGACTGTTGAACTTTCTGAATTATGAGTTCATAGTGCACTGGGCAATTGGGATAATGGTGGTTCCATATAAATTACTACTCTGTTTGGGTACAAATTAAGAATACGAATGTGGGCCGTTAACAGTTACTTTTGTGTAATACAGTGGGTATTTTAGCTAGATCTGGGTCAATATACTGAAATTTCTTAGTACTGTCAGTTGAAAGTACATAAGATATCTATAAGATAGATATAATTTGTTGAGTTCATTTTCTCCTGACAAATTGAATATTCGGCTCTAGCGTACTATCCTACTTGCATGTAGGTCATAGCTGCAGTTGTAACATATTCAGCACCACTTCCTCGTATTTTAATTTTTAATACATGACGCTCGACTACTGAAACACGATTCAAATATTTATGCCTGTTTCAAATATTTCATGTTATCTGGTGACATTCTAAAATTCAATTTGTATATAGGATAGTGCATATTTCAGTGACCCAAAAACAGTTGGCGACAACTAAAAAGGATTCATAGCAGTCCTTTGACTTGGCTTCATCTGTGGCAAAGAATAGTGATTGTGCTACTTTCATTCGTGAACAGAAAAACACAATTGGGAGCGCGAACTCATCAAACGGGTGGAGATTGAAAGCATGAGCATTGTGGCCCCAATCACTATCACCGAGGTGACCGACTACTTACCCCATTCACCCTTTGTCGTTATTTAGGACGGAGCGATTGAGGCGTGAAGGGATCGAATAGCATTTGTATAAGCGATCCGAGATTAGCCGGTCTGCCAAGTTGTGCTGGATTTGTGAATAGATTGTGTTTCAGTTTGAAACTTGAAGGTTTCACTGCTACGGCTTTGGTTAATCGAATGGTTTTGTGTGCTGAGGATTATGGGTTTGAAGTTTATGATATGGTTGTAGTGTTTTAGATAATAACAAGAGACAATGGAAATTTGTTACTGCAATAAGTAATGGCGCTGACCCTACATTGTAGGTACCTACGCAATAAAGGATTTATTATTTAATGAA
>CAJQZN010036055.1:0-11035 GCA_907164685.1 Colias eurytheme | reverse complement strand
GACGGGCTTTACCGCCAGTGCGTTAGTGCGAATATCTAATAGGCGTCTAATTAAATCAGAATCCAGGTATTTATTTAGTAAAATAACTTAATTAAAACATAGAGCACATTAATGGCAATCAGGATCCCGGGTTGACCTTTACTGAAAGTTATTTTTAGCGCCGATATTGAACATAAACAATAAATGGTTTGTACGCATGTGGAAAATCAATCAAAGGAAATTCATAGACCTTTAGATAACCTAAGTACGTGCACATATTGAACCTTGTTTGTTTACAAAATCTCATGTTTTTAGTCCTTTGCAATACAAATGAACAGTTTCGATTGCTTTATCTTAAAAACTGATAAGAGATAAGAATTGAATTCGTACTTGTCACAGTAAATTCCTTTACGCGTACGAAATTCTTCAGTTTGAAAGGTTGTAAAAATGAAAGTGTATTTGTCATAGTCATTCTTAAGTTTTTTACATAAAAAAAAATACTGCTAATCTTTGTTTCACTTGCATTGTTGATAAATTTTAAACCTAACGTAATACCAAAAAATGTCCAAAACACCTAGTAGTAGATGTATAGAAGATGTATATGTACTGCAAAAATCTGTTTGGTTTCCTATATGACATCACTATCCACTAAATATCTAGCTTGCATATGCATCTCTGTAATTCCATTAGAAATCATGTTGCATTATGACAGCTTTCAATGTAACTCCACTTAAACTGTGAATCATAGACCCTTTGATCCAATTATGATGTTTAACACGCCTACATGTAAAAGATATTAATGTGAATAAAATGGAAAGGACTACTTATTGACACATTGTCAGCTAAATATTGGGTTAATTTTGTTGTAACATCTAAGAACAACTGTACATGGGCAGCTCGAGCAGTTAACGGCTGAGCAACATACACGGACTGCTTGAGCGGTCAATCGTTGACTGCTCGAGCTGTCGCTACCAACCGCGCAGTTGACGGCTTGAAGCGGTCGCGACGGCTCGAGCAGTCATATACGGCAGTGAATGAATGTCTATAAGTTCACCACGCTGTTGCGGCTTCAAGCCGTCGGTCTCAACTGCTTGAAGCAGGCCGTGTACGGCTGCCCTAAAAACCTATTGAACTACATACATTGTACTTTTTTTTAAAACAATTTTTAAGTAAATTAAATTTGATCTTACAGCTACACAACTGACAAGATGTGCGACAGGAAGGCAGTGATCAAGAATGCTGACATGAGCGAGGAGATGCAGCAGGATGCTGTGGACTGTGCGACGCAGGCCCTTGAAAAGTTCAACATTGAAAAGGTAAAACAATCGTACATGACATTAAAAGTGCATAATTTAGTTGGAAAGTGAAAATAAGACTTTATAATCATTGAATTTTCATGTGGAATTCGCAGTGTCGGTATTCAATATTCTAATTGCAGTAGACTTTAACCTGAAAATTAATAATGTTAGGTGTCAATGTATTATTGTGACCTTAAAATATTTCGTTATAATTATTATTGTGTGATAACTGAAAATATTATGTCAACACATTAGAATATTATGTTACTTAAATTTAAACAGATTGCTTGATAACAGTGGACATTAGATAGTGTTAGCAATGTAAATCTTATCACATAACATGTAAGTAATTTAAATTATTTAATTACACCTTAAATTTGTTTCAGCAAACATTTTTTGTTTCAAATGTCAAAACTTGAGATTTTTATGTGAATACATAACAAAAAACATTTTTTATTTATTTGTGTTATCAATGTAAAGACCGGTAAACGTAGACCACAGTGAATTTAGATAACATTGTTTTAATTTTTTTCAAGCGGTTTCTCTTTGATTTGGTGACATTTACAAAAAAATAAAACAAATTCGTTATTCGTTAAATTTGAAGCTTTATTTTTAAAACCTGATCAAAAGTATCTTCTAGATTAATTACTATTTAAAAAAAATATAATTTTCTGCGTTTTAGTTGAATTTAATTTTTGAAATAACACAATTTAGCTAATTACTTATCGGTCGTCAGGACATAGCGGCGTTCATCAAGAAGGAGTTCGACAAGAAGTACAACCCGACGTGGCACTGCATCGTGGGCCGCAACTTCGGCTCGTACGTGACGCACGAGACGCGCCACTTTATCTACTTCTACCTGGGGCAGGTGGCCATCCTGCTGTTCAAGAGCGGCTAACTGCCCCAACCCCCCCCCACACTCGGATCAGCCCGGTTTACACGCACACTCTTTACCGCGTGATTGAGTGCGCGGGAAAGCACGCGCGCGCAATCGCGAGGGATTGTTTTGTCACGTTTTTTATGCACTTATTCTTTCGCGCGCGATTATTCGTGCGTTTTTGAGGAAAGAGGAAAGATTGTGCGTGTAAACGATAATCGCGCGCGATTGAACGAAGGAAAGCGTGGCGCGTTGGAGTGAAAGCCTATCGCGCGCGAAAGAGCGTGCGTGTGAACCGGGCTATTGGATGAATGTTGCTCGACGGCTGCTGCGTGATTGACTCGTTTGTTTATGCTGGGCATCCAGAGTGAGAATTTACTTGTGTAAACGTTCACGTCTAGTATTTATTAAATTTTAGTTAATTCCTAGACTATACCTAGCATAGTGAAGTCATATGTTAGTACTTATCTAAATTTATTGTTTTTTCTTTGTTAATACGTTCACTGGAGATATTTTCAATACTTCTATTATAATTAAACTTTCTTACAAACCAACTTGTTTTTTATTTGGAACACTGTTTTTTCGATTTCAGACTGTATGTTGAAGAGATTATTTATTAGAGTTATAACACAATTATAATAATCAAATTTTTTCTCATGCTTTAGGAAAACTAAGTGAAATTACTTCAAGAAAATAATTACAACATAATATATAAGTAGTTGGAATTGAAGATTCTAATAAGAATATGAATTGACTTCTTCGAATATGGAAGCTTAAGTGCTTCAAATGTGTTTATATGTGGTTTAGACCGGGAGATACTGACACAAAATTTCGAGTCATTTGTAACAGGATGGCGGTTCTACAGGGGTCTTAGTACGCAATGACAAAAAGAAAAACGATGGTGTGAACGCTGGTACCGGTGGCTTAGTCGCGTGGGCGTTAGTCGAACTCGTCGGAAAAATAGCGAAAGTCAAACGATTTGTAACACAAAAATTTTAGAATTTACCGATAGCCCATAAAAAAGAAGTAGGCGGTAGTGTCATGCCATACTTTTCCGGTGTGACTTACAGCCCGCCATACCGACGCGAATGTGTTGATTTAAATAAAACAATTATTCAACCATCTGTATCAGGCTAACTTTTGCACAGGTAACCATCGTCGTGCAGCCATTTACGAAAATCGCCATGCCATACTTTTCGGACGATTCCAAATGGTCGCCATACCGCCGAAAATCTGCAAAAATTTTTATTTCGCCAAACTTTTTGTACCAGTATTGCATTTGGATTTTTGGAGAGTATTTGATAAAATGTGACCATTATTATATTTGCCATACTTCTAGTAGGGGGAAAAAGTGCTGTCATACTTGAAAAATTAATTTAGTATTAATTTATATAAGTGAAGATTTCCAACACCTAGATCTTTGAAATTTTGTATTTATATTCGTTGATCCTCAAACTTACAGGAAAAATAAGTGCCATACTGTTACAAATCGTTTGACTTTCGCTATTTTCCGACGAGTTCGACTAACGCCCACGCGACTAAGCCGCCGGTACCAGCGTTCACACCATCATTTTTCTTTTTGTCATTGCGTACTAAGTACCCTGTAGAACCGCCATCCTGTTACAAATGACTCGAAATTTTGTGTCAGTATCTCCCGGTCTAGTTGGGCCATTAGAGCTAGTCTCAAATATTACCAATACTTTCTGGTTCACCTCATAATTTATTAACAAGGTCCAATGTACCTCAAAGCAGTGTACTGCAAGCTATAATTTAAACATACTTGGATGTTGTAGTTGAACCTTCTGAATTTTTAAAATATGAACATCCGGATTTTAATACAATGGTGACATTATTGGGCATTTTATCCTGGATGAATATATCCTGTCCAGTAGTTTAGGAGCTTATTTAGTACCTACAAACAAACATCGACTTGCAAACCAAGTCAAACATTGAGAAGGAGTCAAAATATTTAAATAGACAAAATATGTAAAACAATGGAAACCGAAACCGTAGCGAAAATATTCTCAATCTTTGCATAGAAGTGGAATGTCGTATTTTAGCCCTAGATCAGCCATAGCCACAGACATAGATAGACTACGCAAGTACCGCGATCTGTATGAAAACCAAGCGTGTCATCACAGACATGTATATTTAAGTAGACAACGCAAGTACCGCGATCTGTATGAAAACCAAGCGTGTCATATTTTTTGTACTGACCTTGACGCGTTATGACGTCACGAGCGCTTTTTAGTGATGTTAATTTCATTTTACGCTAAATCGATTAGGCCGCCACTCGCGCGGCGATTCTAGTATCGTCCTATCCCATCGAAGTAAATCGAAAGAAATCAGATCAAACTAGATCTATGTCTAAGAGGTAGTCAAATAAATGAATCGTAATCGATTACTAAATCGATTCAAGACAGAAAAATGATAATTACCATAGACAGAGGGATGATAAAATAAAGTTATAAACCTTTTAATATTCTAACAAGTAAACTAATGTGTTTTAGCTTTTTCTTACATATGCCCATTGAGTTACCGTGTACTACGTACTAGAGAGGCCATCGAAAGAAAGTAATGAAACTGTCAACCAATCAATCTTTATGTCCCGTTGCATCAATCCATTTTTCTTTTATGTTCGGGTTACTTGGAAAACTGAAAAAACAAACATAGTCTAAGCAATAAGGAGTTTTGACAAAAAAAATCTATGCCTTTTGTTTCTGAAAAATTGCTCCTTCAAATTATCATTTTTCTGTTCGATTATAAAATCGATTAGAATCGAGAACTGTTGCATCAAATGAACATCACTAACCACAAAATTGGACAGAAAAATGAGAACAGAAAAATGAGAACAGAAAAATGAGAAGACGCTATTCATTGCTTGTTATCATACGACTCGATCTTTACCGTGCCAAGTAAAAGCCGCAATGTATTCCGAATCATTTCGTATGATTTGGTATCCGTGTTTGTCACGATCGTTTTCCACAGATATTCTTTATTTGATTTTAAAATAAATAGTGCATATTCTGATTAGAAAATTACTTACCGGTGGAAGGAAACATCTCTGCTAACTCGGCCACTCACAGCTGTGGAGTTTCTACAGTTTATAACGGCGTAATTCGGCATTTTACTTTATTCAGCTTCACGTCTTTCCTTGGCGAACTGGCAACTGCAAGCGCGGACTGAGTGTAGGCCAGCGTCAAGTAAGTTTCATAATCTTAGTTTGGACACGGGAAGTACATACACTCGCTTAGTCTATCTTGATACATGTCTGTGGCCATAGCCAGAAAAAAATAAACATGATGGGCAAGCACATTATATTTTCAACATTCTGCATCATCGGCTCATTTTTTTCCCACTGTATGTATTGACAAAGGCGATCATCGTCCACCACGTTAGCAAGTGTGGGTTGGCAGATTACAGGTCGTCGAACTTTTTCTCTTTAGATATTATGCAGATTCATTTATTGAAGCAGTTGTGTGGGTAGATAAATAAAAAAGAGCGCGTGTGACGACACGTATCAGAAGTGAAACTTCTTTGGCTAGATTGAAAATCGTCGCCTTACTCCATGACTTGACGGTATTGCCATCGCGTCGCGTCCCTGAAATTTTACTCAACTTGCATAGAAGTTTGCAAGATGGCCGCAGCTCGCCCGACGTCACGTATTTTCTGACGGATGAAAGGTGGATGATTGACTACCTAGCTATCGTATGATTCGTATGCCTACCCCTACCCGCTCACTTGGTTAAACGGCTAATTTGCAGGTATCAGTTTATTAAGGTACACATAAAAACAATACTTCACGTACCTAAATTCTCATATCTGTTTTCAAATTATACATATAAAATTTCATACATTCCGAAGAGGATTGCAACTAATACTTACAATGTGACGCGATATTTTTTATAATAAATTAAAAATAAAATTTACAGCTAATAAAGCTATCAAGTTATAAAAGCTTCAAGTAGCAGGTAATTAAAAGAGTTAGGCCTACAAGCTCTACAAGCTATGTAGGTCACGGGGTCAGGTCAAGGACTAAGGATGACGCATCCAGGTAAGTCGTGTGATCCAAATAGGGCTGTCACATGTGGATTTTATTCTATTTGCGATAAAATACTGCATTTCACTCGTTTGATAAATCGATAAAGAGAATCTCTTGCAAAGAAACTGCAGTAACGAAAACGTTGGTACTTAATTACATTTTTGATGAAGATAAACATGAGGAATCTAATGTTATATGGTTAGGGAGCCAGGTGCAAATTTGGTTAACTATTTCCTCTCAAGAGATAATTCGTCAGACGCATGAGAGTATAGTATTATAAAGCCTCGCGAACGTCAGCTGGCGCTCGGTTGGGGGGGTGAGCGGTTGTAGCCTCCCACGCACATAGGAAAAAAAATACATTCATTCATTCATTTCCTCTCAGCTAAAAATTTGTCAAATTGTAGCTAACCCAATATCTCAACGAAAAAAAATAGTCAGCTGGTTACAACATGGTGTATTATACGTCAGCTGGTGTCTCGAACATGAAAGTTAAATTTAAAGAAAAATTTATTTTCCGTTATTTCCTCTCAAACAAAAATTTACCTGATGATAGCTTATATGTAACTGTGGATAAATATATATGTCAGCTGGCTGTATCTTGGTGGAAAAACCGTCAGCTGATACGGGAGGCTACAACCGCTCTTCCCCCCAACCGAGCTCCAGCTGACGTTCACGAGGCTTCATAATACTATACTTTGATGCATTTTACTAATTACCGCTTGAGAGGAACTTGGTCATAAAATCTGCTGCTGGCTCCCGGACCAATAGAACTTGACGCTGTTTTACATCTATTTATTACACATACATATCTACTTATTAGTTATTACATACGTATATACATACGTATTAAGAAGATACATTTTGCATCAATGGTGACTATTTTAAACGAAACTGAATATTCCTCATAACTTCCACTGTTAACTTTACTGAGCAAAACATAATATTTTTACTGATTTCACATGCACAGTGCACTCTGACTTCTCTGACATAGAAAAATTAGGTTAGCCTATTATGTACACAAATTTAAAAAAATAATAAATTACACAAAAAATAATCGCCCATTTAAACTTATTTAAAATTGCCTGAAAACAGGAACGAGCAGCTGAAATAAACCTTAGTAGTATATAGGTACATACCTTTATTTATAACCCAATCCATTTCACTTTTCTTCTATCGCTCACTTGCTCAATTTATGTAAAAATTTGATTAAAATTAGTAATATAGAATTGTAATCTATCCATCTAAAACCTTATAATATACTAGCTTTCCGCCCACGGTTTCGCCCGCGTTTTCAAAGAAAAACCCGTTCCCGTAGGATTTCCGGGATAAAACCTATCCTATGTCAGTAGTTGTGTTCAGTAGTTAAGGCGTGATTGAGTAACAGACAGACAGACAGAGTTACTTTCGCATTTATAATATTAAGTATACACAATAGTACCTACCTACATAATGCTGAATAGGTAGTTTGGAAGAAAGCGCTATTCTCTGGAATTACTGGACTGATTTCAAAAATTAAATCTCCGTTCTGTTTATTTAATTCTCTGTTATAGCAAATCATTTTATTTCCGTTGGATATATACATCGATGTTGTCAGTTACCTACATCAATGACTATAGTACCAAAATCTGTTCGCCTGAAATAAAATTAGTGTAGATGTATTAAGGAATCTAAGGAAGATGAATATGTTTTATAAGTACATAATATGTAGAATATAGGGAAGCGCTTGAACACGATCTCGCCTGCTGGTAAGTTAAGATGTGGTCTATGGTGATGAAGCGCGATTCTTGAAGACCCCCAAGGTCGTACTCGCCGGAAAACACAGATTCAGGAAGCATGTTCCAGTCCCTTGCGGTTCGAATAAAAGACGAGCATACAATCAAAACAATTTTCTGTATTCTACCATGGACTAATAGATTCTACAATAATTATTGTTATGAATACGCAAGTTTGTGAGGACAGATTTGGATGAAACTAGAGTAATGTAGGTTATACAGCAGAATAACACATGAACCATAGGGCATAGAAATACATATATTGGCCTGCGGGTTTGTCCGCAGGTAGGTAAATCTAACCTTTAACTTCATAGTTACAGATCTTGAGATTTAAATCTCAATTTAAAGTATACATATATTTGTTTCCATGCTATCGTTGCGGTAAAGGACTTCCTCCTGATATTCAACCGCAATGCTCATTTCTAGTTATATTATTTAGTTGTAAGGACTGTGTTCCACCAACCCACGGCTATATTTTGAACATTAAAGTTAATAATTATAAAATATACATCTATCTACACATTTTATAGGGTCAATTTTTAAAAATATTTAAATAGGTTTGGCAACTTTAATTCATTGACCTACCGATTATTTTAATTAGGGCTTAAATTTTATCTAAATTTTCATTATAATTTGATGTATATTTTATTATTTTAAATTTTAAATTATATTTTAAAATGCAACGTACTTAGGTATGTAGAAAATCATCAGACGATCACATAATATATCTTGTTATTACTTATTTAATACTGACTACACAATATACTATATAGCTTTGCTAGAAGCTATACATACTGGTGTATCGCCCTTATTCTCACATGTGTTGCACACCGCCAAGCGAAAAGCAGTGCCGTGTGATAAAGTTGTATAAATGATACAACTCGCGACTCATCGATACAGTCAGCCGTGACATTCACGGCTACTTGCAACAACTACACCTTTAGCAAAACCATCGTTTTGGGTTCAGTGTGGAAGAACAAATTGGTAAGTTTTTTTAACTCAATAATACCTAAAATATTTTGTTCATGTTTTTAACTATTTCGTGTAACTACTAAAGTGTATAAAGTGAAATTGTTTTGCATGGCAACATTATTTTAACAGTATTTTAGTACTTGTACAAAACGAATTTATTTAGGCATTTTATTTAAATTATAACTGTTCAGAACGATTTAAGCTTTGACCTTTCCATGGCTAACTTGAGCCTACTTGTAATAAATTAATTCTTTAAATAATAAACGACACGCAATACTTGAAAAATAACTTAATTTGAAGTTATCATGCGATATTCAAATTTCATAAATCAATCAATATTGAATGTTTTTTTCTTGTGTTTGATTTAATGATTTTACGCTAGTATTTTAGAAATTAAAGATTTAGATGGATATAAAACGCGATGAGTGTTTTTTTCCATTAGGTAAAGGCTATTTTAATGTAAGTACCTACTTCATAGTTCAGTTTAAAAATTATGTACTTGATACCAAAAAATGTGTAGTACCTACCCACTCATATTTACTTGCCTATAATTAAGATGAGATTTTTAAAATTCTCATTAGGTATATTTTATTTTATTGTAATAACTATGTAAATTATAATTTATTGTATGTTTTAGGCACCATGTCGGACGCTAAGAAGAACTTACTTCTGTTTTTCGACCGGCCCACGGAGCCCTGCTTCATGCAGAAGGGTGAAAACAAATCTATTTTCCAACTACCCGACAATTACTATGTGAGTATTTCATGGTATTTCGTTCAAAAAATTAAACTTTATATTTATTTATTAAACTAATAGTAGCACCACATAGAAACAATACCTACCTAATGTTACGTAGTCAATTAAAAATTCTAGTTTGTTGTTCAGATTTTTCCGTATTGTTTCTGCCGTTGCAAGATACCAAGCAAATCTAGATTTTCAATATATAAGTAATATATTATTCACACTGTAAATGCGACACATGGATGTTTGTACATATTATAATTCCTTTTAGCCGGACAAATACAAGTCGACCAGCAACACGCTAGCGGACCGCTTCGGCAACGACGCGACACAGACCATCCCGATCCGTAACATCTCCTTGCCGAACCTCTCGCTGCCGATGCAGCTGGCCTACAACAACCAGTTCTCGCTGTGGGTGCCCAAACACAGGGCCATGGCTACCAAGCTTATTGATATCTTTATGGGTATGTTTATTGTTGGTTGTGGACCTTTTGCCTGTAGGTATTTTAGCAGGGTTTGTGTGAGGCATGATAAACTTTGGGGTATTATGTTGTGTGAACTTTTACGTCATAGTCATAATGCTATACAATTTCATCCTATTTAATTCGTTCAAAATTTGTTTTCGCAAAACTCGTCTTTTTTCGTTAACATATCTTTATTTATCCTACTTCATATTAAGTCAAGTGGTAAACCGTTATAAAAGTAAAATAACTGAACATTCGTTTACTCACCAAACTATTTAATAACATGTAGATAACTTTTAAAATACGATAACAGGTATGCGTGACGTGGAAGACTTGCAGTCACTATGCTCATACTGCCAACTCCGTATTAACCCCTACCTCTTCAACTACTGCCTGTCTGTCGCCATTTTACACAGGTACATATTATTTATTTAACAAACAAGTACACATAATAAAATCAGGACTAAAATAACACAAAAATATAATACGAATCACTGAAGACTTTTATTTCACCATTTTTTCCTTCTTTTATTAATTATTACCCACATAAAATTCGTCTTATTTTTCCCTGCAGAGATGATACCAAGGGTCTGAACATCCCGACGTTCGCTGAGACGTTCCCAGACAAGTTTATGGACCCCAAAGTGTTCAGGAAGGCCAGAGAAGTCAGTACTGTCGTACCTTCTGGAAACAGGGTATGTTGTGCTTTGATTAATTGTTAAAATATTCGTGTTTCGGTTAATATATTTGTGTCATGTTTCTTTTATTTTTTTTATTTTATTTATTTATACAGTGAAATATACAGTTAGATGACAGAGATCCATTAATGTTAATATTAGACCGGGCTCCAAGGAGATGTTCGTTTGCATAAATCGCGGACCTAAATCTGA
>CAJQZN010036053.1:0-26151 GCA_907164685.1 Colias eurytheme | reverse complement strand
TCTATTTTTCATATGTACCACGGGCGAAGCCGGGGCGGACCGCTAGTAATATATAATATAAAATAATATTACCTTACCAGGATTATCTACAGGTTATTCTATGTGATAAAAACGTACCTAATCAATATAACAGATATACTTTGAACCTGGTTGAGGCTCTGGGATTCGAGTCCCTGACGAAGACAAACAAACAAAAAAGTGTTTTTAAGATAATAAGTTGTATTGTGTAAGTATTTCTTATTTATTTAATTCTTCGATAACAGAGAAAATATTCAAACTATCATTTTTATAGGCCTTATCAGATTGTAGATTTTTAGATATAACTAAACATTTAAAGTTTAAACTTTAAACTAATAGGAATTAAAACATATCCGGTATTCGTACGACTCCATATTTCTTATACAAATAAAACGAATATTCTTTTGTTGACAAGAAATATTATCAGATAACAGTGTAGCGGTAATTATTGCGCGACACATTCCAATGTGGTTCGTAATTACTAATTACAGTGTGAAATTATTATGTTGAAGAAGAGTTTAATTTTTAAATAAGTGCGGAAAATATATTCATATAGGTAAGTATAAGAAATTATTTATTTATTATAAATTATTCACATCGTAATACAATCATTACATACATTCAGTACATTCTTTTAGATTTACACAATTAAATTTAAATACATTAACATAATTTCAAATTTTTTCTACGAAATCAGCGTATGAATAACTATAAGATCCATTAAGCTTAGTACCACATATGGAACACCCTGTATTTTTTTGATTTTTCATGTAGTTTAAAAAATATTACGATAGGGTCAACCGGGGCAATTGCAACTATGGGGCAATTGCAACTACTTATCATAACTCATTTATTAGAGTTGTTGTAATATATCGCCATCTATGATTCAATAACTCAACGACTAATAAATCTTACAAATAATAGATGGCGCCACTACGATGAAAACTATTTGATTTATAGGCCATTTTGTCAAACCGCCATTTTGAAGTTGGTGTGCGTAAAAACAGGTGTCGGGTTTTGCAGACAAAAAAATTGTTTAGGAGTGATTTTTTGCAGGTGTTTTTGATTGGACACGATTATCACAAGCCGTAAGTTATTTCATTTATATTTTAAGTGCGTTAGTTGACTCTATTTTGTGTTATTGATGCAGTTACATTTGCCCCATGAAAATTTCACTATGGGGTTATTGCAACTGTGAGGTTAGTTACAATAGCCCCTTATATTTTTGTATGAAACTAAAAACACTAGTGATGTGACAGTGTCGATATTTTTAATTTATTATGTATCCTTCTTGGTAGTCAAAATATACTTTCTTTATGATTAATTAAAGAAGAACCATCGATTTTTTTTTCGATATTATACCCAGAGACGGGTTCGTAAGTAAAATTCAAATTAGATAAAACCAGCGTGGTTAAAGAATATAACTAAAAACGAGGTCGTCTTTTTTGCCTCTAAATATTTTAAACAATAGTTGTATGATGAGAAACATCTAAATCATAAAATTAGGTAGACATGTTTAATGTTTAACTACCGAGCAGTGAATGAACGTGTAAAACAAATGATCAATAAACTGAATTCTAATTGAATGCTAACTTATTTATTTATTTATTATTGCTTAACATATTAATGCTGCAGGCCGTAACGGCATGTTGCAGTCAAAGTAGTAAGTGTTTATTACTATACTTCAATGGTATTTCAGATGGTGAGGAATTACAAACGCAAAAAAGAAGTTGGCTACTCGCAAGATGATCTTATGAAAGCATTGGAAGCTGTGCGTAGTAAAAAATTAAATAGTTATGCAGCCGCTGCAGAGTATGGGGTGCCGAGATCAACTATTGTTCATCGTATATATGGAACGAGAGGTGCTAAAATGCCGAAACCTGGCAGACCAGGTGTATTTTCCAAAGAAATGGAACAAAAAATTGCAAATTACTTACTTTTAAAATTACTGTTAAAACTGTATATTCCTGAAAAATGTGATTGCTGTGTAAGATTTTTTATAAAGAGACTAGAGACTTAAATGTTGTTAAAACTTTATATTCCTGAAAAATGTGATTGCTGTGTAAGATTTTTTATTCCTGAAAAATGTGATTGCTGTGTAAGATTTTTTATAAAGAGACTAGAGACTTAAATGTTGTTAAAACTTTATATTCCTGAAAAATGTGATTGCTGTGTGTTAGATTTATTAGAGACTTACATATTGTTAAAACCTTATAGGTATTCTTAAAAAAATGATTGTTGTGTACGATTTTTTTGTAGAGACTGTTAAATAAGTAAGCCAGGGTATTATTTTAGATGATAAGAATTTGTTTTTTTCATTGTTTACGAAACCAAAGTTGTGAATCTCTTATGTAAAACTAAGTAGGATAGTTCTGTGATTGTCCAAGTAATTTTTAATAAACGGTTGATTAACTAATAAACGTATTTTGTTTGGTTTACGTTTATAACAATACTAGATTTCCGCCCGCGGCTTTGCCCGCGTTTTCAAAGGAAAACCCGCATAGTTCCCGTCCTCGTGGGATTTTCGGGATAAAACCTACCCTATGTGTTAATCCAAGTTACCCTCTATATGTGTGCTAAATTTCATTGTAATCGGTTCAGTAGTTTTTACGTGAAAGAGTAACAAACATCCATACATCCATACAAACTTTCGCCTTTATAATATTAATAGGATTTAACACAAAGAATATTATTTGTTTTGACCAAAAACTAAAATTGACTTAGTAGGTAGGGGCATTGTAATTTTTTTTTGTTGCGATTTAAAGTGGTAAATCAAAGTACCTACATGAGTTTTTCCTCTAAATAATGCGGCGCCATCTACGATCGCAACGTTATTGTAGCAATAGTTCCCTTATACACAATAGTACGATACAAATCACACGCAGAATAATAAAAAAATATCGATGAATAAGTTTTTTGCATTCCCCACACTAATTCTCTAACAAATAGTTGCATTTGCCCCACATTTAGAAAAATAAGATTTTTCCTGAAAACTCGTCCTTGCTACACGGTAATCCAGTTCAAAATCCTATGAATAACATGAAATCTCATAAATATATTCTATATTCGTTGTTTTATATGAAATAGAAGAAGAGCTATGGCAGTTAGTTGCATTTACCCCCGACATGGGGTTAATGTAACTTTTTCTACCAATTTTAGGAAATATTCTCACTACCAGTTATTTATAAGACTACTGTATTGCTTGTTTGGTTTAAAATAATCTTGAATAAATACAAAAAACAATAAATGGGTCAAATAAATGACCAAATATAAAAGGAGATAACTGCAACCGATCAAACTTGAGACTTGTTATTTTTTAGTTGCATTTGCCCCGGTTGACTATATATGTATACCTAAGTACTTAAATATGTGCCATACAGTTTGTATCCAAAACCAAAACGACTTCTCATATTTTTATGATTCATAGCTCGTAAACAATTTTTATGGCCTTATGCTAAAGGGTGTTTGGCACAACATTTTCCAGCTAATATATAAAATTCTCCACACGCAATAATTTCGTTTCGCAAACCGTATTTGTTCAAAACTGAGAACACTCTTAACTATTTATTAGTACACATTTGTATTCTAAGAGCGGTCTCTCTCAAGGTATTACGTGGTATGATCTAAATTCTAATGGATTTGCCAGATAGAACGCGTTTATATCGCGCGTTGTCGCCCTGTTTGACGGTTTCAAAACACACCGTCGACGTGACAAGCAAAGACATCTTCCCACTTCCCAGTGGTGCACTTTTGTATGTGTCATGTCACATGTGCTTGTAAGTTGTAGTAGTGGAGCCGATTTTCGCGGTTATATGATGCTTTAAAATAAATAAAAATAAAAATCATTTATTGGTCAATTTGTGGGTTTGGTACAAACATGTAACATTTGGACCCCAAACTAGGACAGCCTGTATTTTGGGGTCCACCTTCCTTAATGACACAATAATAACAAAACTATAGCATAATATTAACTTAAATATGACTTTGTCTCTGTACTATTTATTTACTCTTGTGGTACACCGTACAACACACGCGCTATAAAGTATCTAAGCTTTACGCGATCTATCTAGCAACACCTTAAATCATTGTACTTAATGTCATGTGACGCAATCCGAACGATGGCATTGTATTGCTGTCTCCATTGAGTTGTGAAATTGCTTAACAGATTTTTATTTGAGTGCAATTTGCAAATATTTCTGGGCATTTCACACCACGTTGTCTTGGTATAGCTACTGTGGAAACAAAATACTATAGAGATTCTATTTTGTTTGTAACATATGTGTGTGATTTAATTAATGATCGCAGATGGAATAATCTGAGCCACTTACGAACTGTACTGTTTTTTACACCGTATGCAATTAAAATCAGAAGCTCAAAATAACAGATTCAGTGCCCAGAATGCTATTTACTCTACTATAACTTCTTTAATACTACAATCTATAGTAATTTGAAATCCTTTAACTTGCGAAAAGATTTCTAATAATATTGTTGAATACATTGTATACGAAATCAATAATTACTTTAATTTATTGTAAAATTTTAACCAATTTCCTTTGATAATTTTGAGCACCAGTAACCACTAAAATTACTTTAGACAACTTTGAGCAACAAAAATAATATTATAACTAAGTAATTAGTGGGTAATTACGAACTTCGCGTATCATAAAGACCTCCAAAATAACAGTCATACGATATAAACTACAATATCAAAATAACCGTAACTAATCGATATAAAGTATAAACAATTAGATAACGAAAGAAAACACGACGAAAAACCGTTCACAAGGTGCATTGAATCGTAATGGATCGCGTGTAAATTAATTAATGTAATCAGAATTGTAATTAAGTAACTGTACGCCGATCTTGACCTACTACAGACAATCCTGTTTTTATGGTATATGCAGATTGGAAAAAAAGGTATGTGTTGCTTCGCTCTAGGAATTGTTGTCTGAAAGCGAAACGTGAAGCGAGCATAGGAGCGAGATTGCACGTTGTAGGTATGTAGCTTACACTATAGTCCAAATTGTAGTTTACAAATAGAAATATTGTACAAAATATATCAATTATTCCATAAGAGCACGCGTCAAAACAACATCAAACGTCCGATTCTTGTAAGTACACGATTTTGGAAACTAAATGGCTTCTATCACTTAACTTCTGAATGATATCTATTACTTCCTTAATTATAACAACTTTCTTTCTGTTATTTTATTAAATGGTATTTGTCTGACGTGTAAAATATATTTTCTCACGATTAAGAGTAGATTTCTTTCCAAATTCGTAATATGTTAAATGCCATTAGCTTTGATATTTTTTCGGTAATAGGCACTTTAAAATATGCCTAATTCTTTCCCATAACATAGATAAATACTTTTTCTATATTTAAAGGTTTAATTATTATTAATTTATTAGTATTAAACGCTAAAAATCTAATAAGTTAACACATATCGGGAACAAGGTAAAATTTTACAAAATTAACACCTACTTTTGTAGATAACTCATACAAACCAGAGATATTATAAAGTAGGTACTAGGTATTACGAGTAATTAAAGCACAATCGGCTTATCCTACACGACCTAAATTACACCAAGTGTCGTAATCCTAGGCAGTTTTGAGGCTTTCTGTGTTTGCTCATGTATAAATCTTAGTAAGTGTCTTTGTCATACATTTTTTCCTGTAGTGGCGTCATGAGTCGGTACGAACTACGAAGTAACCCATCACGGATTTAAGAACTCAATTTATATGTAATCTTTAACACGTTTTAAATAAATATTATTTTGGATACTGGGTATACTTACTGTTTATTGACACAAAGAATCAAAATACTTTATTGTGCACCAAATAATAGGAAAAGAAGAAAACATAAAAAGAACAGTAAGTTGAGCACAACAGGCGGTCTTATCGCTACGGCAGATACTTATGTAACTTAAATGTAAACTTAACTATTTAAATAAACAATTTAATTTTGATGATTGTAACAATTTCACACCAGGCTCTTGAATATGATTAAAATAACAATGAGTACACTCTCGATTCGTTAAAATTTGAATACAATTGTTGCTCAAAGGCTTGTCATAAATATTATTATTAATAGAATTTTTTAATTAACATTTATTTTGTAACGAATATATTTGATTAGAAAATTCACATATTCATTTATTAAAATGATACGTGTAGGTACTAAACGCGCTTCGTCAATAAAAATACGATGAATATTTAATACGCAATAACGCAATGCAAATGGATCTTCAAGGTCAATTCGATTATAAAATTCATTCATAATTAATTTTCGTTTATAATTTGGCGATATATGAACGCTTTGAGATACCCACATCAACAAGTTTTATTAGTATTCAATAAAAAGGCCAGGTCAAATCTTTTCGGTTGAACGACATAATGCGTTTGACATTGTGCATAACTAATCGTATACGATATTCAATGCTTATTAATCTAACTTGAATACAAGTATGTAAGCAATGTTTTGTGTCATCAAGACGCTAGTAGTACGAGGCATTCAAGATTTTTTTGCTCTACACTCATGCGCGATTGGTCACGGTGTACCACAAGGCCATGTACTTGTACCTATACTATTATTATGTTTATAAAGTTTGTAATGCGCTGTGCATTTCTAATTTTATATATTTCTATAAAGAATCTGTACTAGGGCCATTGACACGTACGATGTAGTAAATATACCGGTTTCGTTAGGCGTAGTTTCTTATATGGCTTGAGTTGACTAATATATTTACCTTCTTTGATGTCATGATATTTAATGATACGGAGATTGGTACATGTTTACCATCAACCATTTAAAATTTTAATTAAGTGTTGTTTACGCTGGAATAAAAAAAATATTTGAAATATTAATAATACGAATAAAGTAAAACAAACCTATACTTACTAAATAATGACTTATCTTTTCATTACAATCGTAAGATCATCATGAAGCCTGTTGCATAAAAAAACGTCAACACAATGAATTTCTTAGAAGGCGCAGCATTAACATAAACATAGTATTGTCTCATCGAAATTAACGCTGGCGGTCGTCTCAGTAGACGGTGGTATGACATCAGGAGAAGGATATGAAGGACGTGCCTGAGAAATAATATGAGTATGTATTGTAATACAAATATAGATAATACATAGTTCTGATAATTATGATTCATAACTTGGGTGCGTAAGGGAATGAAAGACGTGGTAACCCCCAGCATTATCTTGTATAAAAAGTAGTTTATCATTGTACCAGCCACAGAACATATAATTTATATGTTCTGTCGTGCCAGCAATTGAAATTACGTAATAAAAGCTTGAAGCGCAGACTTCTGAGATACTGTAATCAACATTTACAATCAATTAGAATCATTAGATCTATGTTTCTTCTTGTTGTTTATCCAGTTCATTTATTAAATTATATCTTTATGAATGGACAGTCATTCAATCATGTGTTTATTTATTTGCAACATAAACTTACTTTATTTCTCAACACATTTCTACCTACCATATCTTTAGTGTGTCTTCTAATACCCTTTTATTCTATGCAACACTATAATTATATAGAAAGGAAGGATTCCTAATTACGAAAGACAGTCACGTGTTTGTCTTTAACTTATTTCCTTGTCTTTACGCATTAATTTTGCCCAGTAATTATTCACTTGTCCAAACTGCTAAATGCAATTTGTCACTGTCCAAAGCAATTACGTTTGTTTCTATACGCAGAGTTAAATTGCCTGCAAGACCATCATTCTTAATGTTTCACACATCCTTTTAAGATGTGTTTTTTTGCTTCATAAAAGGATCATCAAGGATATGACTAGATATACCCACCGAAGTTTTTCTGATGTCACTAAAATAAGGATAGATGCGTTAATGAGTAAAATTTACCTAGATATTTGTGAATTGTCATGAGGACTATTAAATTGCTAAAGAAGCTATGAATGTGTTGGCAAATTTCTTAAATTAAAACAATGACCATAATTTGCTGTAATTTCATCTATACATTCATCAACTGTAGTACAATCTACGATTGAGTAGAGATGCGTACAAGTCAACACAGTATAGTTAGTACAGAAATTCCCGTGTGCAAGCGTGAATCGTGACGTAAAAACATTAATTAAAATTTAATTTCATTAGTATCATCGCGTGCCTCAGAGAACAATAGACTGTCCAACGATTTGCTTTTTGCTTGCGAATTTTTGTAACATTTCTTACATAACTGTGCTTGATCGCTTGAAGGCTGTGTTATTATTGCTTTTAACCAAAAATTGATCCAAATGAATAGGTAACTATTCATATTATTATCTGTTTCGATTTATTTATTTTGTAAGCCAATACTTTTTTGATACTTTGGTATTATTGAATAATAAACTATCAAAACGAAATTACAGATAATATATTTTGCAATAAAATCACTCATTTTAAGAAAAATGTGGTCATAATGTTGTCGTAAAGTAAAGCTGCGAGTTTTTTTCGATTAAGTAGGTACCAATTATCGAACTCAACAAAATTGTTCTCAATTCGTAGAAACATCACACAACAAGAACAACAAAAACTGTACTTCCGAAAATCTTGTGATCGTTAAGCAGTCGAAGGTTCTATCGATTAATGACAATCTGTGGAACGGGCCTCCGAGGTGATAACAGGTGTAAAGTGTCAAGGTCGAGTACCGAAACGTATTGCATAACAGTAATTGTTACAGTAATAAATATTGAGCATAGACTAAGATAGACGACGTTTTGTTGTCTGTGCAAAAAAAGTTTAAAAGAAGTTATACAGTTACCCTAAAATTTACTGAAAGTACACTTATATTGTAAGCCGTGAGGTAAATGATAAATCTCTTCTCGAATATGTATTAGTAGCAGAGGCGGCTCGCCCTAAGGAGCGCTGGTGCAGTGAACTCCCATAAATAATTATAATAAAATCATACTCCTTAATTTAATTATTAACATTAATTATTACTATTTAAAATCAATCGTAATCTTTAAAACTACTGTTAATACCAATGAATATATCCATCATTCCATCATCCCATACACCTGTATAATACCTACTGTATTATGTAACGCGCGAAGCGGAGCGCTCACGATTGCGCTCCAATGAAAAAAGATTTAGTACATTTCCTAATACGAAATCCAATAGGAGTGAAAGAGAGGGTTTTGCCAGAGCCCTGCGCGTGAAACAAAAGATTTTCTATGGAAAAGTAGCAAAATTCGGAGCGCCGCACCCGCAAACGTTGCCGGTTCGTTTTTACCGCCCGGCAGGACAGCGATTGCGCGCGCGGCGCGACGTTGCCAGTTACCACTTCTATAATATAAACAAACACTCGAGTCAACTTCAATGCACGCGCGCGATTCATGCAATTTTCTAATTAAAATTATAAAATACGTGTTGAAATGGCCTGTAGTTATCAGTATTACTTGTGAGTGTTAAAAATTAAAATGAACAATAATTATAATGTGGCGTTCATTAAAAAGTGTGATAAAACGTTAAAAATTCGGCTTGAATGTAAAGCTAAGGGACCGCCACGGCCTGAACGCAAAAATGTACGACAAAAACGAAAACATATACGCGTGTGTTTAAATCTGAACAATATGTGAATACACCGTGGTTGTGTGGTTGTGATGAAAGCAACAAACTATTTTGTTTTCCGTGTCTTTTATTTAAAGCGGGCGCGGCCGGCGGAGGTGAGAGTGCTTGGACTGAAACGGGCGTTGACGACTTAGCTCATCTTTCAATCAAGATGAAAAAACATTCACAATCTCGGTACCATTTGTTGAATGAACTTCAATTGGCGTCTATCGGTCTTGTCGCTTTAAGTTATAGATATTTTTGCACACCAAAAAGAAAGACGTACAGGTAAATTAGCTTGGAGAAATTTTTGCATATGTAGTGGTGTGTATATTACTCAGATCTTAGAGCGCGTTTCCACTATATCGTTCTGGCCTATACAAAAATGTTTCGATATCCTAACATTACTATTTAATTTTATACTTATTCCTAGCAACACTTTTGTTTTCAATAAAAACAAGTTTTTATTTGAAAGAAAATGGTTTTGACTTTATAAAAAAAAATATATCATTCAATTTTACGTCCTTGAGCAAACGACAAGGCGACTACCGTGAAACAATAAAATATCGTGTCCATAATAATTTGTTTCATAATTAATATTTGACCATAATAATTACGAAACAAAACAAATAAATAAATCGTCACTTGATAGTGGAAAGTGGAAACACGCACAAAACCAGAATAAACCAGTTTACGCTGTCCGCAGGTGCCACGTGCAGTCGTTTGGTAACGTTAGAACATAAAGCACATTTCATTCAAAAATTATAATTATTATGTACGTAGTTTAATTGATAAATTTTGTATTTGTTGATTGTTGTTATTATTTGATATTATTGTTATAATATTTGTTGAAGTGAATTACATGTCCCGCAGCCGGAGGCCCCAAATGAAAACTCAGATGTACTTAAAAACTACATTTAATAGCTAAAATGAGACTTTTACACCCATGTCTGCACGATGCAGACCGGAGTTAAAGAATGAATTTATACAGTTTAATAATTATAAAGACGTAAGCTTGGATGCTAACTAAGGGAAATCGCATCCACATTCTATTCCCGTGCGAACGGCGTATTCAGCAGTTTTGTATGAAGGCAGGGCCATAACTAGTGTTTAATTTGTGTGTAAGTGTTGTAACTTTATATTGTTAATTCAATATGGCTCCAGTGTTAAAACATGGTCGAGGCAAGCCTTTGACTTCTCAAACTAAAGAATTAAACTTTAAATGTCGTTTCTTTTTCAGGTTAGTAAATTTTTCATTTTAGTAACATTGTTAATGTAAAAGTTATATGTATGTTAAATGTGCAAATATTAAAATAAAGTCTCATCTTTTTCAGAGGAGAAACACATATAGTTTAATTTAAAATCCCTTATACATATATACAGGGTTACTTGTAAAACACCGGCAACCTCGCAGGACAAGATAGCTAACATCATAAGTAACAACATTTCGACTTTTGATAATTTGTTAGATTTTATTTTCATACAAAAATAAATATTCATTTAATTTTCCGTCTGAATATTATAAACTCTACGCCTCCCAAAAATTACGTAAACAAAAAGCGAACGAGAGGGGGAAGGGGGTGTCGCGTCGTCCATCCGATAATTAATAGAACATAGACTTACAAATGTAAGGAGAGTACAATAAAAGTTTAAAAAATCATTTAAAAATAATTTATTGTGTTATGCCAAAAGTCGTAGAACAAATGTTGTTACTTATGATGTTAGCTATCTTGTCCTGCGAGGTTGCTGGTGTTTTACAAGTAACCCTGTATGTATAAAATAAAAACTAAAAATAAAATGTTGTTTTATTTTATTTGCTGACCATACACTACTACAAACGCAAAAATTTCTCCAAGCTAATTTACCTGTATCACGTATGCATTTTCTTTATAAGTAATTTTTTTGATAAATTGTACTGCTTTACACCATGTATTTTCAGTGTTTTATTTCAAGTGAACACCCATAAAATTTTGTCACGAGCCGCCTCTGATTAGTAGTCTCTAATATGTAGTAAAAAAATACCCAGTATAGGTATGAAATATTACTTTTCACATTTGTATTGTGCGATCGTAAATAAAACAAGAATAGGTCTTAATTCTTGTGAAACTTATAAGTGTATGATTTTAATGCGCAGTAAACAATTTCAAACAATTTAAACAATTTATTTTAGTAAATATTCTACATACAAGTAACAATACCTAAGGCGTAAGAATGTTAAGCAATTATTATAAATACCTATACACAAGTATTGCAAAGGTGGCAATTTTTGTAATCACTGAAATTATCTTTGCATCGAGTAACATAACAATAGCGACGTGATAAACGTTAATAATTTAAGTGAAAGGTTAAACAATACTCGTTCATTCAAGTCTAATAAGTATCAAATAGAACCGGTTGGTTCGCATATCTCACGTATCGCGATGGTCGCCATCTTGCCGTTTGACAACTAGTTTTGGCGGGAATGCAAATAGCACAGATTATCATCGACAAATTGTCTATCATGTTTATAGAACTATGCGGTTCTGCTTTACGTGGATTATTCTGACGAGTTTTAGACTTTTAAGCTTGTTTTAGGTGTATGTAACAAGATTTTGTGTTGAAAACACATGTAACTATATTATTGATTGAATTGTCGAAAAGAACAAAATTAGAAAAACATTTATTACGAAGCATTGCCAGGATATATCAATGATTTGATAGGAACGTTTATGATATTATACAAAAAAGTGGAATAAAACTTACCTACCTGTATATAGGTACATACAACTGCGAAAAGTTATTAAGATTAAATCGTGCTTTAATATTCTTTTGTCGTCTCTGACCCGTTGAAATAACCCTATAAAAACTAGAATAATTTCTGCTAAATTGGACAAATTAGAGACTAGATAGACCCTCAGAATTTTAAAGATTCAAAGCGAAGTATTTAAAAAACAATGCACTGTGTATGAAAACAAGTTTACTTTAAGTGATGAAACGGAAGTCATTTAAAAGGCTATTGTTAGACGTTCCCACAGAAAAATTGTTTATCTGGGCTCAAATTTTGATCTGAGATTGTTTGAGATCACATGTTTGTACGATTATTTTTATAGCGATTATTACTTTTCGTGACACGTGTGCTGTCTTTGTGAGATTGGTAACTTTTGGTAGTCTGTTAGGTCTAGGGTGAAATCTTAGGGTATAGAGAACTATATGCTATGGTAAAATGAGGTACCTAACCAAAATATTGCCAAAGGATATGCTGTTATACATGTATTTCTCAGAAATCGCATGGTTTTGTCAGAGTAAAACCATAATTAAGAAGTCTTATCTTATACACTCAATATAATATGTACAGTAAACACGCGGTATTCCGACAATCGTTTTGCAGGGCAGTATCGGAGTATCGAATTTGTCGGATTATAGGATGTCGTGATTATAGCCGAAGCCGTGAGCCGGAGTAACGCGGGTCTACTGTATACCTTATTTTATGTGACATAGATATAGTTGACGCTTGATAAGCAGTTGTTAACGTATTGTACCTATTATGCTGACTTAATTTAATATTTATACCTTGTAAGTAACTTTGGCTAAAATTTTTTAAGCTATTGCATAGATTCTATCGCGGGCCTTGAGCGCGGGGACCGAATCGTGAAATTCCGTAACGAAAAAACCTCACGCCTCCTACTCCGACGGGCTCGGAGGTGTGGCTTGAAGGCATGCTATGCAATAGCTTTACCGCGGCAGTCCCCGAGTGCCACTCGTCTTTTTTTGATACACAGAGACGGTTATTCTTACCTCACCCCTTTATAACAAGTCGGTTTACAAAAGAAATGAATTTTTTAAAATATAATAGCAGGAGTGAGGACACTCCTTTCATTTTCTACGTTTGACAAGTGACAGGTTGTGTCAACGACCGCGTAGGTGTGCGCTTAATATTCATGCAGTCAGTATGAGTTAAAAATAAACAGCATTCGTATGGATATATTGAATTTTAATATTTTCACTCTATTTCGGTATAAATGTAAGATAATTTTGTATAACCGATGCGATGATGTACCTTAAAAAAATGTAATTTTATATTACATTAGCTTTCCGGCCGCGGCTTCGCCCATTTTGTCTGAAATTTAAATAATATACTTAAATCTTCCTCGAGAACTAATCTATCTATTAAAAAAACTCCATCAAGATCTGTTGCGCAATTTTAAAGATCTATACATACAAACACACAGACGGAATGTTTGATTTTAGGTTCAAAACAGAGGCCAATCATGGGCCAATCCTTTATCCAACAAAATGATCCTAAAATCGAAAGTTCAATATAACAAATTGGTGAAAGTAATAATTCATAGTTTTTTTTTAATAAAAGCGAACTGCTGTTGTTTGTACAAGTATTTTTTTCTAAAAAAACATGATTGTGAAATAGCAACGTACTAATAAAGTTACTTTTATTAACTCAAATAATGCAAAACATACGAACTATTCACGCAACTCTTGAGTGGTGACATTAGAAAATTGACCAATTATAAACAATTCAAAGAAAATCTCACATTATACAATTAGCGAATAACTGAGGTTCAAGAGACACGTTAGTTAATTATGTGCAAACCGCCTCTAGGATAAAATTAATATTTCTTTATCTCGACGACATTATCGCACAAGGGAAAATGTTCTTTTGCTTCAAACTACATACATATGAGTTAGTGGCTGTTGGCTGTCTATCGCTACAGCCTACATACATAATATATTATGTATAAATATACGTTAGGTAGGTACTTAAATAATTGTATATATGTATTTTTTTTAAGTGGGGAAATCTTCCAAAGATACCCACGGCCCTCGGGAACGAGCCGTGGGTTATGTCGGATTCTTACCGACTAAAACCCCTCTGTGTTCCGTCGAGCCGTCTGATGGGGCCGTGGGTATTGGTTGGAATTCTTCCGCGACCAAATAATTATAATATACCTTACAATTAAATTAATTACTTATACAAAAATTATTTATTTTCAAGGGAAACTTCTTTAGGCGCGTTGAGAGTAAAATTTCACGGTATTATCATGGCAATACCATCAGTTACGTAATGCAGTAAGGCGACGATTTTGGTATCTTTGAATCTTTCCAAAGAAGTTTCACTTCTGATACGTGTGCTCACATACACGCTCTTATTTAATAACATTTGTGTATTACACTTTATAATAAGTTATCTGACATCATAACTTTGTTTTAACTTACGATTATTTTAATGAAATAAAAAATTCCTTCGATTCTTCTTACGCTACTAATTCCCTTCAAATAGGAATTTCCAAACATATGAATGCTTTAAATTCGCTACACTTAAGTAATTCTGTTTTAATCACACTAAAACATTGCATTATCTTGGGAACATTCTCACGGCACAAGACACGTGTGTCTTGTTATATAAGAAACTAAGTTAGTTTCTGAATTTTAATCTGGTTAGCTGCTTAAGTTTACACATAGGTACTATTAGGTACATGTGGTATTACCACAGAACAAAGTCTAACTTAAAACCAGGGATCTGTCAATGTGAAATACGACAAAACCAGATTAAAGAAAACCCGCGCTTAAAGTTAAGCCCTGTCTAACGTTTTTTGTGGTAAGACAGATGGTATTAAAAGTTTCCAAATTAAACGCAATTTTATAGCCTAGTAAGGATCTGGAAAACCTGCTTTATTCAAATATTGTTTCCCTACCCCTAACATGCAACATTACAACATATAAACATACGAAGTAAATATATTTCCATGGAAAACCCCCAACCTATTTCATAACATCATGTGACTAGTTTTTAATACATATAATCTACATCCGCAAATGTACTGTGTAGGTTGACGCTAAAAAACAACAATTCAATGAATTTCATACTCATTCGATATGAATCAAACACTAGCTGTGCCTTGCGGTTTCCCCTGCGGACGAACTTGCATGGAAAATCAAGTATTAGCTCATGTGTTATTCTGATTTACACCATATACCTACTCCTAAAAAATAACAAACATCCCATCCATACGTACAAAATTTCGCGTTTATAATATATGATAAGTTTGCATATTGTTTAAAATGCAAATCTTATAACTCATTGTACTATAATATAAAATCAATCCGGTCTCTGTAGGTCGAGCACTCAATCATTATCCGTTCGCAATGACTTGCGACAGATTCTGTTACAATTTGTATTGAAATGACAGTTATAATTAAATGACGCAATGTAGGTAAGGCCGGCCTGTGGTGCGTGTGGTCACAGCCTAAAAAGCTGACGATTAAAATGTTTAAAATAATATTTAATAAATATCAAAACTTCTTTAAACAAAAAATATTTTATTTGTTAAAAATTTGACACTGGCACACTATAGGGTCATTGCGCCTGTTCGCGTCCACTTAGTGCAGTTGGAAAGTTTGAAGGAGAAAATAAAAATGTTCCAGAACTAATTTCAACGCAAAATTTATGTAACGTGTTCTTTACATAGTCTATTTTAAGATTTACTTTCAATTGTGTTGGAAATATCATGTGGTTTTTATTTATCTAGACAAATAGCAGAATTAGGCGTTTTACCCAGTTCGCGTCCAAAAATTCCAGTTTGCGTCCACCCGTGGACCAGTTCGCGTCCACCAGCTTAGAAAAACAATAAAGAGTGTATTGGGTGATATTTTATCAGATAAATGCAAATAAAAATTAGATTTTAATTTTTAATAAATTATTTATTTACGAATATAGTTATTTAATAAAAACCGGCCAAATGCGAGTGGGACTCGCACACCGAGGGTTCCTGTATAAACTGTTTTTCGTCATATGTTTTAACTGTAAATGATTATTTTTTCAATGTCTCCCTTATTTGTGCTATAAGACGTTGCTTCGTACCAAACTTCAAGTGTCTGTGTTCACGTAAAGTACCCTGTAGGTTTTGATTCCCTTGCGAATGTCGAAATTTGCGAAAATTTTCAGCATAAACGGCTGTATCTTCTGATTGCTTTGGCTTATAAGTTTGATTTTTTCACTGCTTCAAGGGACCGTAGACTTGAGTATTCAATATAAATTTCAGCTTTATATCTCAACGCGTTACTGAGAAAAAGGGTTTTGACAGAAAGATAGACCGGCAGACGGACATACAGACGAACGGATATCAAAGTGATCCTACAAGGATTCTGGTTTTTCCTTTTGAGGTTCGGAACCCTAAAATCAACATTATTATTAATATAATTCACTGTAAGGAAACTGGAAAAACTTATTTATATTTATCTTCTCATCATTAATAGAACTAAAAATTAACAAAAAACAAAGTTACGTTATGTAAATAAATAATAATCAGTTCTATTAAGATTACCTACCTACCCTATTTTTAGTTTCTAATGAATTAAATTTCTTTTTTGTTTATATTATTTTCTTAACCACAGACTTATTGATTCTCATTCTCAAAGATACTAGTCTCATTCTTAGAAAACCCATTTTAAAATGAAAAAAATTGCATAAAAATTTGCTAATTTGAATGAAAATTTAAATTATCAACTATCTAGTCTTAGTCAAAAATTTACAATCTATTTTAAATTACATATTTTAACAAACAATTCATTGCTACTTAATGAAAAACAATGTGGACGCAATATGTTCTATTGTTATGCACTATGGGTATAGTTTGCGCCCACCGTGGACGCAAAATGGAAGTTGTACAAATTCGGTGTAGTAATTCGCGTCCACCTTATTTTAGCTATTAATTGTAAAAGAAATAAGCTGATTTATAATCCATACTATTCCATGTTTTGTTAGCAAAGTAAAGAAACAGTTACATATTCAAAAATTCACATTTAACAATAAGATACTTACCGTCAAACGCGACGCTGCGCACTATTTTTTTCTCAAAATCCCGCGCGTTTTAGCTCTCTCGTTTAATAACCAAAATTAAATATTTTTTTTAAATAGAATAGGCGGTGCGCAGGCATATTTTGAATATGTGTGCATGTCTCTTATACGTTGAGGTATTATCGGAAATTTTTCTTATTACAATTTTACTTAAAGTATACTTATTTTCGTGAATTTTCTAAAAGATATCCGCAAAATGGACGCGAATAGGCATGTGGACGCGAACAGGCGCAATGACCCTAATAAGCCGCCAAAAAAAAGTTGTTATGTTATAATTTCCCGCGCACTCGCTTATTTTTTTTCTCAGCGCTACGTGTTTGTTCCATTTCCATCACAGTTCTATAGACTTTATGGTATATTGATAGAAAAGTTAATAATGATTAAGAAAGTTAGTAGACTGGTCGGAAGGTTAAGTAAAAAAGGAATAATGTGAAAGCGATTGTGACCCACTTGTCTATGATCTCTACTGTGTAGGAGCTGCTGAATGAAATAATGACAATAATTAAACTTGAAAACATAATATAATACAAATTACAAATTTAAAACGCACTAAAATATCACAAAGTTTCCGTAGGTACATTTTTATTATTGGTTCTGTACAAAACATCAATCCAATACGTATCTCATAGTTTTATAATTATGTGTAGTTACTATACGTCTTGTAACCCGTAAGATTCGAATAAGAATACCTTAAAAATGAATTTAGGAAAATATTTCCACACAATCTGTGTATCAGTCGTAAAGTAGCATGAAGAAATATCTTTACTGCGAGCCTAACTTAAACTTTCAAGTACTTTACTATTAATATACACACACACACACATCCTCACAAACTTTCGCATTTATAATATTAGTAGGATAACATAACTTAGTAAAGTCATAGATAATGCTATGTAGAGCTTAATCACTTCAATACATACTTACCAATAATTTTATATTTAAACTTCCAAAGCAAATTTTAAGTGAAAAATATGCGTTATATATATATAAACTAATTCCTGCACATATATAAACACCCATTAACATTTTAGAATATATTACTTAATTCCGACTACACATACACATAAAAGTTGTATATATAAATAAATCAAAGCAACAATTTCCCGTCTCTTACGCTAACTGCTAAGTACGAAAGCAAATGACGTGTGGAGTCGCGTATTTTCTATCACTTGCCGGTAAACTTTAGAAACTTACGATAAACACTTGACGATTAATATCTATATGCAAATTGGTATTACTTTCTATTTGTATATGTTGTCAATGTTCATTATCAAATGTCTTTCCTTTTGGTAAATATTGTTTATGGTTTCAAATTCTTTGATTTTTGGAATCATAAATTCTCAACCGTTATTGTGTCAATTCGATTTTCAAAGTATTTGATTTAGCAATCATATTTCAAGAAATCGTTTGAAATTAAAAAAAAATGTTGTGTGGTTTTATGAAACCACGGTAAAAGTGAAACTGTTCGAACGGTTCCGAACACTGCTTTGTGTAGCGCATGTCGCGTGTCGGTCGGCTGCCGAGTAGGTATACCTAGTACCTACTCGGCAGCCGCGATACACGCGACATGCGCTACACAGACCAAAAAGTTTGAGACGATGTAATAAAAGTTTCACTTTAAAAATGTTTTATTGAATTACTTACTAAATTATTTTTTAAAAATTTAAAATGAATAGAGACAAATCGGTAGAATCCAATTTATCTGTTCTCTACGCTTGAAAACATTATTTATGCTTTCTTAAATTCTGATTGTTACGTATATGTATGTATCTTAAATCTCTGTATTACAATTTCAACAAAGCAATACTTTAAAATTAAATAAGAAAAATGCTTTTGCTGACCTTATATTAACAGGAAACAAACAATGATATTTACCAAATTAAACCTTTCTCATTTTCCCGTTTTATATTTGAAATGTCGCATTTCCTTGACAGTCCCCTATGCTCTATATAGCCTTTACCTCACTTCGATGGCTTCCCTAATTCACTGATAAGGTTAGATTATGTGACATTTGGACTTGATATTTTCGGTAATAAGGTCGCGTTACAAAAATGTTAATTTTTATGTCTTTTTTATGAGGAATTTCTTCCACAATATACAGAAGTAGGTTGCACGCTTAACGATTACTTCATATAGTATAGTAATTAATAAAATACTTGTTTATTTTTATAATTTAAAAGCTTAGACAAATATTAAGCCACGAATCTAATCCCTCCACCTCTTGTAAAAAAGTATTAATTTTTTTTTAAGCTATTGCATAGCTTCTATCGCGGGCCTTGAGCGCGGGGACCGAATCGAGAAATTCCGTAACGATAAAACCTCACGCTCCCCACTCCGACGAACATTACCGCGGCAGTCCCCGAGTGCCACACGTCTTTTTTGTATATTTTTTATATCCGTGTATCTCTCAAAAGAGTAAAAATACAATCAGATGAGTAACTAATAATGATTTGAAATATTTATGTATTCATGTTTAAGTCACTCAGGAAGAACACACGTAATGCAAACCTAGCTAATATAATTTTTTTTTGTCCTCAGGCAAGCACCTAGTATTCACAACAGATCCAGAATCAGTCAAAGATGAATTCGCGTTCGACAACCCTGGGTTCAGGCAGGACGAGAGGAACTGGCAGAGTGAGGCGCCAACCCTGCCACTAGGCGGGAAAACCCATGGGCTACATGTGGAGTTTACTAAACCGGAACAGAGCAAGGATGACTCTTATATACAGGTTAGTTTATTTATTATCTACTAGCAGTCCGCCCCGGCTTCGCGCGTGGTACATATTTACGTTTTCTCTACATAAGAACCATCCTCGTACTTCAAGGAATATAATAAAAAAAAAATTAACGAAATCGGTTCAGCCGTTCTCAAGTTATGCGCTTACCAACACATTTTGGGATTCATTTTTATATATAAGAAGACTAGCTGTGCTCCGCGGTTTCACCCGCGTGGCTCCGCTTCTGTTGGCCTTAGCGTGATAATATTATAGCCTATAGCCTTCCTCGATAAATGGGCTATCCAACACCGAAAGAATTGTTCAAATCGGACCGTTCTTGAGATTAGCGCGTTCAAACAAACAAACAATCTCTTCAGCTTTATATATTAGTATCTGTATAGATACAGTTGTACCTAGTAGCCAGTAGGTTATGTTTTTATGTGCAGGTGTTTAATGTAGGTTATGACTTGTGGTATAATATTTGTATTTATTTGGTCAGTCTATCTTAGACTGGAATTTGTGGAATCTTTCCACTGCTTGATTCCTGTAGACTGTATGTAAGTCTCTATATAGTTTAGACTTTAGAGAGTATCAATTATTAGATGAACAATAAATTGCTAATAAAAAATCTGTGATTAATCGTTATATACTTTATAAGTTCATTAATAAGTATGCGGAATAATTGAGAATAAGTAAGGAATAAGTACTCATTTTACGTAAGGAAAGCTATAAACGATAGAAATATTTAATAATTACATCTAGATATATAAATCACCCATAAAGTCTAATTTAAGTAGACATTAAACAGATTTATTAGTAAGTAAAACTTTAAATACACGTCCCTTCTAAACGCACATATTATGTAACTTGCGTCCGTTTACGCAATCCTTGTATGTACTTAGTTAAAATTCTTCATCTTACAAAACTATCTGGCAACCGTCCATATGTGTAAGCCTGCTAAATGATTTTGTTCTATACATATTAACCGACTTTAAAAAGGTTGTCACGTAAAATTATGCACAAATTTACATATAATGCAATATAGTAACATATAGTAAGAATCTATTTATTGGAGAAACTCATAAAACATATATGATTATTTTTGTAAACAAAATGCCTGTATGGAAAAATATCTAGAATTGATTCTAAGATTGATATCTAAAATATATCCCATTTTAATTGAAGTTAATCATTCTTAAATAGTTAATCAATTAATAAAAAAAGAATTTCGGTAAAATTCCTACTGGTAAAAGTGACAAAAATGGTAAATTATTCGGGCGACCAAAAATGAAATCCCAAACCAGACATAACATTCCTACCGGTCAACCAAGTACCCTCCAAATAATTTATACAAAACTCAAGCATTACCAAACCCATTAAACCCATAGTAAATTATACTTTGCATGTAATGGATGTCAAGAAACCAGTTACGTTGCGTCTGCGCACAATTCCGATCCACATTCCAATCTAACGCGTAATAAATTGATCTTACTTATCGCTTGCTTTATTTATTCTAGCTGCTCCGCGCGGTTTCACCCCCGTGGCTCCACCCCAGTTGGTCGTAGCGTGATGATATATAGCCTATAACCTTCCTCGATAAATGGGCTATCTAACACCGAAAGAATTTTTCAAATCGGTCCAGTAGTTCCCGAGATTAGCGCGTTCAAACAAACAAACAAACTCTTCAGCTTTATAATATTAGTATAGATGTATAGCGAACTTCTGAATTGCCCTAGTGTAATGTTTTGACTAAAAATTTCCGAAAACATTATCTGTCGTCCAAAGTAATACTTATTTTTGCAGCATTTGTATGGAACTGTCCACGCTTCCAATATTTTCTTTTTCTGCTCGGATCCTATATTGATCGTAGTATGTAGGAAATTCCCATATTTAATGAAATGAGATGTTTCATCGCTGTAAAAAGTACCCTATCACTACATAGTATAAAACAAAGTCGCTTTCTCTGTCGCTATGTCCCTATGTATGCTTAAATCTTTAAAACTACGCAACGGATTTTAATGCGGTTTTTTTTAATAGTTTTAGACATTTAAAAAAATATATGTTTTAGACAAAACGGGCGAAGCCGCGGGCGGAAAGCTAGTTAGGTATATAATATGAATAAGCTTCCGCTATCTCCAGAAACCAAATGCATACCGTTGCGACTTGACAGAAAGACGAACAAACAAACGTTTTGTTTCGCATTTAGGAATATTAACAATATGTATTAGTAATGAACATATGTAGTTAGGAAATAAGGATTACGTGTACATTATTATATTGACCTTAGGTATATCTAAGATATATTACGCCTCATGTATGAGAGATATAAATATGACGCCATAGAACTAAATCTGTGTGATCAATACAAACACCTTGTAATCTCTTGTTTGTTGGAGTTTAGCGAATGGTTTAACGATTTAGTAATGAAGGACTATAGTTTTTAACTTGTATTTTTTAAATTAAATGTTCTACTTCTGTACAGGTTGAAAGCCCGATTTTAAAATGCCTTTATAAGCTTCACCTGTATGTTTGTATGTTCGCAAGTAACCGACTTCCTTTGACTAGATTTTGACCCACTTTAGACAAATTTAATTCATACTTTGTACCCTTGGCCTTATCAAGGTCAATGACAATTACTATAAATTAAAAAAATACATAATATGTGTGGTATTGAAAATTACTAGCATTCCAGTTTTGCTTGTTTATGGAATATGGACTTCATCGTATCACGACAAATATTAGCCTTCATCGCACTTGCATTTAGCAATTTTATCGTTTATTTTGTCAAACATTGAATGAATTTTTTTTATATTATTCAGTAATAGAATTAAGAACGACTGTAAATTTCCCACTACAATTAATAATAAGTAAAATACCAATTATTATTTTTGAGGCTAATCCATTCATTTACAATAAATTATAAATCAATATTCTATTTTTTCATTAAGGTCAAACAATCAGTCTATCGAACGGTAATTGGCAATTTGTTTCAATAACTTTGGCTGTTAATTGATAGATAAATTAGTATAGTAATTAGATTAATTTGTTTTTAAATTAAAAAATAAATATATAACGTGTTGTTTTTTTATATCAAAATACGTGACTGGAACTAAGCGAAACAAAAAAATTGTAAATAGTTAAAAAGTCTAATCTAATATATTGAATATTTTTATCAAACTTCTACAAACAAACAATATTTCAACCTCTTATGGCCGTTCCCAATATCGTATCTATCTTCGGTTTGACCCTACTAAAGATAGAAAATGCTATCTATCTTTTGTTTTGGCGCCCCAATAAGCTTACTAGCGATAAGCTAAGCTATCTCTGATCGCTATCTATCGTCTGGAGGACTAACTGCCTACTAGAGGTATATTTTTCTCTTTGAATTTGTCTATTTGAGCGTCTAACGTTTTGACAGCTGACAGCCTACAGTAATGGCCGTTCCCAATATCGTATCTATCTTACGATAGATAGAACCTTACTAGCTATCGGAGATAGCTGTCTATCTATAACCGTAGTTTGAATAGGAAAATTTACTTCGACATTTGGTAGCGACACTATAATTGCTATAGGTACCATAGTTGCGTTAGCTACTATTAAGTATTCTGTGACCATAGGTAATCTATGGTATGTCTATACCTACAAGTGATAGTAGATAGTAGAGTACCTAAACAACAACATACGACACACACATCCACTTTTTATTGGGCTTAGAACACGGCTACAACTATTATTTTCTTGTGTTTGGTTTACACAAATAACATAGAAATAAATGCTCGAAGCATAAAAAAATGTAACATAATATCTATAATTATACTCGTATATAAATCGCCTAAATTCTATTATTTGTACACTATGTACTGTATGCAATCTTGCGCTAAAAAGATAAAATATAAAGATAAAGATTCCAACTCGCTCAGCACACGGATGCAATTCTTAAGAATCATTAGCAATGATGTCATTATATAAAAACTATACCTATTAACAATTAGTTTTTTCGCCATTTGTAAAGGTCGAGGCAAATTAAATACAGTAATTAAATAATTTTATGATTATATTGTTTGTATGTAACACTAAATGTAGTGGCTAGTGGGACGAACTTTGGACTGAAACAATAAAGTTATTTGGGAATTTACTTACTTATATAAGAAATGTTTTTCCTTTTTTTAGATTTTACAAAATTGTGATATTGACATAGGCTACATAATTTAGCAGTTGGGTTGTTTATTTTCATAATATGTATAACTAGCGACCCGCCCCGGCTTCGCACGGGTGCAATGCTGATACTAAATAAACTACAGAAAAACTGTGAACGTTGTATGTGGTTGTATATAAAAACATAGCGGCCCGGCGCGGCGCGGCCGGCCGGTACCGCCGCAAACGCTACGTCCCGCAATTTTTAAATCTGTAATATCTTCGAAAATATTCACTTAAATCATACGGTGTAAAGTGCCATATAGATCTATATTAAATGAACAATGTATTCAAGGTATTTAATTGGTTAAGGATTAATGCTGTATTGGTGAAAATCGCTTCGAAAATTAGCTATTATTTGTCGTAAAAAGTAAATGACAAAAAAATGTTATTGTGGGTTATCCATAAGAGATAGACATATACCATCGCGGACTTTTCTGTAGACATTTTCAATGTGTATAATACTTAATACATTATTTTGATAAAACTCGTAGGGTTCAGCCTGCGTTTGCAATATAAGCGGAAACAATCTAATTTTTTACGACATCACATTAGAAACCTCAAAAATAATATAGTACTTCTCCACTATTTAATGGATGTTATTATACATATAAACCTTCCTCTTGAATCACTCTATCTATTAAAAAAAACCGCATCAAAATCCGTTGCGTAGTTTCAAAGATTTAAGCGTACAAAGGGACATAGGGACATAGGGACAGGGAAAGCGACTTTGTTTTATACTATGTAGTGATGATGCATTGTTATTTAACATATTTTCTTTTAATTCCAGCGGGCCCGTACTCGTAAAGTGAAATTATGGGCGCGAGATTTCACGGGACTCGGTTTGACGTGCGGCGGGGGCGCCAAAGATGGCGTCTGCGTACAATCTGTATTACGAAGTGGGCCAGCCGCTGCAGCTAAATTACAACCAGGTATTTATGATACTAGCTAGAACTTTTATTAATAATAAGCTTATGTTGAGAAGAAGTTCGGTTATTCTATCGAATTATATGTTGTACTGAGCAGGGATTTTAATGTATCGCGATGTAACATGTTACGTCTTACTGTAACTTTCACTATTGTTCCACGCCTACTCTCCTACTTCCCAGCTCTCCTTTGCTTTTTGGTTGTCTGGAAGAAATTGCTCATAAGCGATAAGACCGCCTACTGTACCTTAACCTCTTGTGCTGATTTTTATTGTCTTTCTGTCAATTTCATCTGTGTGTACAATAAAGTGTTTTTATTTATTTATTTATGCTTGATAAATCCGTGATATGTACCTATTAGAAAATATCCATTTTAACTCAAAATTGTTAGATTATTTTATAAATTTCAAATGTAAGGTTCAATTAATCTAGTCAGTTTAATAGTGTTTTGTTTGTTTATACCTAAAGAGATGCATATTTATGCAAACTTTTACTGCAAAGTACAAACTCTACATCTAGCCACACTGTATTGTACCCCTTTTCAACCATTTATATTTTATTACGTATTCATATTTCAATTTACACCCAAAAATAACTATCCTCATAACAAATTCCAGGTGACAAAATAAAGAGCATCAAAATAGAGTTCTCCGGTACGCCATTACAAGATGCCGTAGCCATTCTTTCCCTCGCCTCCCCCTACCCCGTGGAACTTGAGGTAGTAGAGGGGGGGAGGGTGAGCGGCGAGGGGTGGGGGGTGCACCATCCTGTGATGAAGCGGGCGGGGTCCACTGGCGATGTTAGTACGGTGAGTTGACAGACATACATATTACTACTGTAGGAGGTTAGGGTATAAAATAATACTACACTTCACTTTATCAC